>JACXGM010017127.1:0-19967 GCA_016801145.1 Umbra pygmaea
ATGGCTGTACACAAGCCAAAGATGTTCGTTCAAGTAAAGTGTCGCGGTGTGTAAAAAGACTGCAGTTCTTATAGAATGACCTTTATTTACCTAGCACGTGAGAGAAGGCTTATAGCTAGAGCAGGAAGCAAGGCCCAAATACATAGCTACCAATATTGACCAACTGTAATGTAACCTGGCTTTGCTATAAAATGCACAGATTTTTGCTGAATCAACGCCTATTTTTTAGTATGTTAGGCCGCACGCTGCTAAATTATAAAAACAAATTCGGTTACCTGCAACAATATCTTACAGCCTCAATGACATCTAGCTAAATAAACACACTCTTATGATATCGATGGAGAATTTACTACGTTTAAGCCTACCAATAGGAAATTGTGTGGCGTTATGCGTGTTGTAAACACATAGGCTTGAATTGTGTTGTTCTTTTTTTCTTTGTTTTTGAAAAGCATGTTGCTATAGGATTATTTTGTATTGTGTACATCCAATTCGATATCTTTGTTAATGTGTAATTGACTTGCCATTAGGCTAAAACTCAGAGGTAAGCATTTACATATTTTCGATGTAGGCCCTGTGTGAACAGCAAATTGTCAAGTGTTGATTTTCCAGTGTTAACTATACTGTGTTAACGAGGTGTTAACACTTGTGGGTGTTAAATATGCAGTTTTATTGAATGCAGGTTGTGTATAAAAAAAATCTAAATTTTGCAGTGACTGTCATTGTGGTACAAGAGCTGGAAAAACGATCTTGTCACATTTACTGAAGAAGGCATGCTGGGAAATATGCAAATTGGAAATTAAGACTCCTGGTTAAAGTGAATAACATAATTCAGTGTTAAAAATACACTCACTGGTGTTTCAATATCTTAACAATATTGAAAGTGTTCATTTAACTCTGAACTGGTGATTATTATATAAACGCATGGAAAGTGATACATTTAACACTATGGGAGTTGAAATAACTGACAGCTTCATGGTCAGCTCATCTGCATCTTAGCACTGACGTGAACTGTTTCAGCACCTTTTGTAAAAACCTATTTAAATCCCCTCCACTGCCATGTTAGAACTTTTCAGACTAGTGGATTTGCTAATTTCTCATTGCTGTCAAAATATCTGTTAAAACGTAACATACTATTTTACATTATGCATAGTACCTATGAACTGTCTTTTCGTTTAATTGTAAAATGTATGCATGTTTAGTTGATTATTCGATATTCCAATAAATTGATACTTAAAGACTTGGAACTATTGTACTTTGTGCACCATAGGCTTGGCCATGCCGATATCCAGAGATAGGCTACTAAAATAATCTTGGGTGTAATAATTTGAATAGGGAATTAGTGCATACTCGTGCAATATGAGAATAACCTTGCTATATGGTAGTTTTCACAAATATGTAAATGAACGGTGTCACCAATCTCACGTTCATTTACACTGCCTTGTCCCGATTGGTACAGGAAGGAGCAGGAGATGAACTCTAAGGATGCCATCATACTTCACCAGTTCTCTCGGCCAAAGAGTGGTGTACCTTCCCTCTCTCCCTTCTGCCTCAAGTTGGAGACGTACCTTCGTATGGTGGACCTGCCCTACCAGGTGTGTGCATCACAGACCGACAGACAATTAAGTTGGTGCATGCTTGAAAGTAATGTTGCTTAATTTTCAACTGAAGATAAATTGACCATGGGCATATCTTCCAACTCTTTACGTTCTGTCCCTCTCTCTTGCAGAACTATTTTGATGGGAAGCTGTCTCCACAAGGGAAGATGCCCTGGATAGAGTACAACCAGGAGCAGGTGTGTGGGACAGAGTTCATCATTGACTTTCTGGAGGAGAAGCTGGGTGTGAGCCTCAACCAGAACTTGGGTGCCCATGAGAAAGCTGTGTCCCGGGCAGTTACCAAGATGGTGGAGGAACATTTCTACTGGTGAGGCACATTCTAAAACTATAGCCGAACATCCACTAGATACTGTTGAGAGACAGGATATGTAACTGAGTGCTAGAGCAGTGGTTACCAAACTTTTTAGTTTAATGTACCACCAAGAGAAATATGCTCTGTACGAAAAACTCCTCAAGTTACCTCTTCATGTGCATTTTACCCGTAAGCCTATAGGTCTTATGAGTCTTCCCATGTTTGCCCTAGGATAATCAGATTCTCAGGTATTAATTAAAGTGTGGATGCTATAGGAAGCCAAAAGGTTGTCTAAATGAAGGGTTAATGCACACATTTTATTAACAGATCAGGGATCTTAAACCAATAAGTTACAAGTGTCTGCAGTGTAAGAGCATTGGAACAAAGAAGTTATGGTCATTTATACTGTGGTCAAAACAGGAAGTGCCACATTGTTGTACTCTGCCACATCTATTGTACACATTAGTAGATGGTCCCTGGTTACAAGATGAGATTTTTACTCTAAGGTAACCATGATAACACATGCCTAAGGCTGGGGGGATGAGGCACCTATGTAAGAAAAATTTATAGAAAAGTAGTTCTGAGTTGATCCATGTACAACACATACTAACACACTGTCTATCGGCTATGTACACCGAGGGGTCCTAGTAGCCCTGGTTGGGAACCGCTGTGGTTCAATATGCCAGTCTGGTGAATGACAGTCATCTTATTTTAACCCTGGTTTTGCAAGCAACAAACTAAAAACCCACTATCAGGACCACACATGACCACATAGATGGTTTTGATTGGTGTTGGCCTATAATGAACATCTGCACTGGTCTGTGTATCACAGGACCATAGCCTACTGCCAGTGGGTAGACCATCTGGAGGAGACCCAGGAGATGTTGGGGGTGAGTGGTCCGCTGAGTGACCTCCTCAAGTGGATCCTGAGCCATCTGACTGGTGGCATCGTCAAGAGAGAGATGTATGGCCACGGGATTGGACGGTTCTCCAAGGAGGAGGTCTACACTCTGATGGAGAAGGACATGCGGACGCTTGCTGCTCTGCTTGGTAGGGATTTGCTGTGCATTGTGGGAAATCAATCATATTCTATATAATCCCTACAATAATCCCCTTCTCAATTCTCATGCTACAGTTTGTAGCCTGGCATATTGAGAGGCTGGCATATCGAGAGACTGATGCCAGCTGTAGTTTGCTCTATAATAGATTACTCAGCGAGCAAGTTTCAAGTGCTGGAAAAGGAACAGTCGTTATATGATGAGATGGTGAACAATTCTGTCCTCTTCTGGCAAAAATTGGATACTACAACATGTGGATTAAATTCCTGTCAACATGTTTTCCCCTATTTTCCATTGTTTCCATTCAACAGGGTTTTTCAACACTTAGGGTATCTTTACAGTATGTCATTCTAATTCATCTAGATGATATTAACATATTTGTGAACACAGCATTATATGCACTCAAGCCAAGTAAAAACTGTCCTTGCATTGTAGCCTTAACATGCAACCCGGCACATGCAGCCTAACACACGCAAGGTCTGCAAACTTTTGTTGGCCATGATAAAAATAAAAAATAAACTAGCAACAAATTGGAACAATAATCTGGAATGTCTGTCTCTGATGAATCTGTTCTGTTGTTTATTTATACACGGAGCAGGAAGGACTTCAGTATCTGAGACTTCTGACGTCACTGCCTAGGACACTAAATACTCAGCATGCATCATCACATCGTATTTGCGTCATCATGGGGGTATCTGTTAGGAAAGTGTCCCACGGTACCTCGAGAGGTTACATACAGCAAAAACTCTGTTTACACTATAAAAAATGTTAGCGCTGACACAACTGGTAACAGGTCACGTAAATCTTTGAAAAACTATCGTAAATCTAACGTCATGTACCTAACGAGGGCCGGAGCCTGCTGGTGTTCTGTTCTACCTCATCATTCATTACACCTACTCAGTATATCAGGGCTAAATACAGTCGTATGCACAAGTTCAGGCACCCCTGACAATTACCATTATTTCGATTATAAATAACTGGGTGTTTGGATCAGCATTTTCATTTTGATCTATCAAATTGAAGGATACAGTAATATTTTGGTAGTGAAATGAGGTTCATTGGATTAACAGAAAATGTGGAATATGCATCAAAACGAAATTAGACAGGTGCAAAGATTTGGGGACCCTTGTATTTTGTTGATTTGAATACCTGTAACTACCTAGCACTGATTAATTGGTTTGGTGAGCTCATTAATCCTTGAACTTTATAGATAGGTGCATATAATCATGAGAAAAGGTATTTAAGGTGGCCAATTGCAAGTTTTTGTTTTCTTTGACTCTTCTTTGTTGTCAAAACAACTCTCAAATGACCTGAAAAAAAAGATTGTTCAACGTTATGGTTTAGGGGAAGGCTACAAAAGGCTATCGCAGAGATTTAAGCTGTCTGTGTCGACTGTGAGGAATATAGTGAGGAAATGGAAGACCACAGGCACAGTTCTTGTTAAGACCAGAAGTGGCAGGCCAAGTAAAATATCAGAGAGGCAAAGGCGAGAAAGATGGTGAGAACGGTCAAAAACAGCCCGTAGACCACCTCCAAAGACCTGCAACATCATTTTGCTGCAGACGGTGTCACTGTGCATCATTCAACAATTCAGCGCACTTTGCAAAAGGAGATGGCTGTACGAAGTAGTGATGCGGAAGAAGTCTTTTTTGCACACATACCACAGAGAGTCGCTTGAGGTATACAAACGCACATTTGGACAAGCCAGCTTCATTTTGGAAGAAGGTGCTGTGGACTGATTAAACAAAGATGGAGTTATTTGATCATAACAAGGAGCCTCATGCATGGCAACAAAAGAACACAGCGTTCCAAGACAACCATTTGCTACCCATAGTAAAATTTGGTGGAGGTTCCATCATGCTGTGGGGCTGTGTGGCCAGTGCCGGTACTGGGAATCTTGTTAAAGTTGAGGGTCGCATGGATTCCACTCGATATCAGCAGATACTTGAGAAAAATGTAGAGGAATCAGTCACAAAGTTGAAGTTACGGCAGGGCTGGATATTTCAACAAGACAACAACCCAAAACACTGCTCAAATCACTGCTCAAAAACACTGCTTTGAGAGCCAGATTTAAATAGGACTGCCATACAATGTTGTTTACACTCACTGAATAATGCTGTTCCTCTGGGTAGGTGATAAAAAGTACCTGATGGGGCCTAAGTTGTCCATGGTTGATGCTACGGTGTTCAGCCATCTTGCTCCTGCCATGTGGACACTGCCTGGCACACGGCCAGAGCAACTAATCAAAGGTGAGCTCACCAACCAGCCACATTGCCTGGTTGGAGTTAACATTAGTCTACAGAAATCTTACCAGGGTTTTAAATACAATACAAAGAAGAAAGTTATGGCAGTGTTAAGAAATAGGCTAAAAGAGGCTCCTGAAACCCAATTCTAATATCTGCATCATATTATCAGCTGACTTTGTTGACCATTTGCTTCTGTGCTGACCTTTGATCCGCTTCAGGCGAGCTGATCAATTTGGCCATGTACTGTGAGAGGATCCGCCGGCGTTTCTGGCCCGA
Source organism: Umbra pygmaea (assembly GCA_016801145.1). Taxonomy (NCBI): domain Eukaryota; kingdom Metazoa; phylum Chordata; class Actinopteri; order Esociformes; family Umbridae; genus Umbra; species Umbra pygmaea. Next base: position 5,489 of record JACXGM010017127.1, read on the forward strand.
GTGGTTCGTCGATCTGGAGGACTTCTGTTACGAAGACACCACGGAAGAGAGTCAGTCCCCATCCAGACTCCAGGACCTTGGGCTCTACTCCGGAACAGACACCTTCCAAGACCAGTCCAGTCCTCCTCACACACACACACACACACCCACACACACACACACAATCTCACCAGACAGCGACCGAACCGGCCAATCACTCTATGATTCGGACATGGACACTGAGTGCTCTGAGATGGAGCAGCTAAAGTGTTGACACCAGTATGACACGTACATCGCCCGAAAGGGCTGTCATACTTCTCTCAACACAGTGCCCTCTACCTGTCAAGCAAAGAATAACTCCTAGGGCGCATTTATGTAGCGAGGGCTGATGTTGCCTGTGCTAATAGGGGACAGTCTCAGATATTCTTATGGGTTGAAGAACCAATCAATGGTTCACGTTAACTGTCTGAGTGGGTGTAGACAACATGGCAATAGAGAACGGTGGAAATACGATACTGTAGCAATAGAGCGAAAGAAACATCCAGGAGGAATAAAGACGAGAAGACAAGTTGAAGGAGGTCAAATAGAAATCAGGATTGAATAACGCCGATAAACTCCTCCACCTGGGTGACAACGGGTGGCCACCAGTTCCCGTTGTCATGTTACTGTCACCACAGCAACTGAGTGTGTGTTATTTGTGTCGGTCTGTTGAGCAGTGTCGGATCAAGCATGCGTATGACATTCTGTACTGTCCCACTGACATGTGAGCTTCAGGCCAGGAATCATAGCGTAGCTATTATGGTGATATGTGAATGAATACAGTTCTGTACCGTTTATGGGAATATGTCATTCAGACCTGAAATCTGACGTTTTACCACTTTAAATAGAATACATAGCCTGCACCTTTTAGATTTACAGTACGTGCTGTATGATCCCAATGTCATATGCAGTAAATGTGTGGTTCTCCTGTACATCCTGCTAAGACTTGTTAAATATGAAACTCCCTGGTATGCTGGTCTATGATGAATTTTAGGATATCTAATTCAGTCTGGTCTTAATGCATCACTAAATATTGACTCAGTTGTGTGGAATGGTCACTGAGGTTGAGGGAGTGTGGCTCATAGTTACAATCAGGTTTCCTGACCCCGTCTCCGGTCAATTTCCTGTATTTCATCTGCAGGATCAAACCGATGCCTCTGGGAAACCTGAGCACAGGAAGATTTCTTCACTTGCTCACTTACTTCCACTCAGATAGCGACCAGAGGTCTGGGAAAAAGCACCAGGAGATGTTTTGTTGTGTGAAAGTATGTTCAGCCACTGAGAGCGGATTAGAATAATCTTGTAGAAGTAGACCTAATAGAATAGATAGACCTGGAGGTGCATGACTGATAGGTGCCAATTAATTTCTGTTATCTATGTATCTACGCTGGCCTGTTTTCATGTGTATTGTGATGCAGGGTGTCTCTGTATTGTGTGTGTGCCTCAGGACAAAGGATGGGCACTAAAGATAGAAAAGATAAAAAGAACACTTAACCTTCGGCATAGCGTTTGTGTTCATCACATCTGGTGTTCCCAACCCCTTTTAAAAATGATTTAATTATTTTTCTTTTTACCCTTATTTAACCAGGCCACAAATAATTCATTTTTTTTGCACCAATGACCTGGGAGCAAATAGGGTTAACTGTCCTGCTCACGGACAGAATGACAGAATGGGTGATTAAACCATGAGGCCTTACAGACACCAGTAACATGCTCTAAACACTAGGCCATCTTGCCGCCCCCAACTCTAGAAATAGAAGTAATAAAATGGTCACTGTTGTTTACAGCATCTATTCACTCTGTGCTAGGACAATACAGCTACCGTAATCCACAGTGTTGGTGGGCACTCTTATTTAATGTTTGATTAATGGTGTTTTGAACACAGTGTGTTCAAATTTCTTCTATTTCTAGTGCATGGCTGAGGTGGGTTGTGATATGTGTTTGTCAATCAGCACACACATATTGGGCCTGAGCCTTGGTGTGTATACCTGTGAGTGTGTATACGTGCATGTGTATGTAATGGGGCATAGAGGTCTGGGCATATGGTTCATCACTATAGAGATGATAATAGACTCATCTTAGTTACGGATAGCGTTGATTTTGAGGTACACTGTGCAGGCATTCAGGCTGGGTACTTCCAGCCAAGTCTTCATAGACTCAGACAAATCAATGGCCACAGTACTGGACTCAGTAATTTATATGGCAACAGCACAGAATAGAAGTAAATGAGAAGTAGTGTTGTTCAGTAGTAGTGGTTATTATAGCAAAGATGATGATTATTAGATTTTCTCGTAACATTATGGAGAGGTATACTATCCTGCATTGAGAGTTCTTAGACCAGGTTTTGCCATGTCTTACAACAGCCTGTAGATAGAACAGTGTGAGTATACACAGTGATACATAAGCATGTCTATCACTGTACCTACACTCTGTCTGCACATTACAACCATGGAAGCAGTACAGCCTTATGGATTGCCTGTAAGTCTTCTGTGAATCCCTTTTCAGTCAGTGCCAGCATATTACTTTTGTTAAGTGTATTTTAATTTCGGTGTATTTGTTTTTATATTTCTTTGTGTATTTATGAAGAGAATTTTATAATATATATATCATTATTTTTGCACAAATGCAATTTAGCATTTTATTTTCTTATATTTTTTTACTTTCTTTCTAATTTTGCCAATTCTGTTTTGTTCAGACAACAGTTTAAACATGTCAAAGAGTTTTGCTCACTTCTTTTATTCTACTGTTATTGGGCTGGCAGTGGATTTATAAAGCTGTTATAATCTCTATTTCCAACACAAAGCAAACATCTCAAGTTACTTGTTTCCAGCAGACCTGTGTCCAAAGTGAGCTACCAAATGACCAGTCCATTACTTAGACGCATGCTTCGTGTATCCCTTAACAAACCCAAAGAGTCAAGTGAATCTCATTCGATCATACTGAACTTCATTGCTTAGTTTTGTGTCAAGATCATTGTTCCAGAAAACACAGACTATCTGGGCTCCTCTTCAGAAGACTGGAGATACAAGTTGCCCATTGGCACAGCTCTAGGATCAGTTTGCCATCCTCCAATCATCACCACAAAGGAGGAAAATGGGCCTTGGATCACTTTGATAAACTATTTCATGGCCAAGGTTTAGCGTTTAACCCTATTGTGTCATTTCCTTGTTGAGATCTGTGTTGTTAAACTACTAGAGCCATATTACATAGTCTGTGTTGTGTGTTCTGAAACGTGTGCTCTCACACCACATACTGGGTAATGTATATAAGGGAGACATAAAAACTTAGACAACATGTGTACATAAGGTAAAGAAACTGTAATATAATAGAGAACTTCCTATGAATGTATATTAGGTAGACATGAGTGGCTGTATGAAAATGAATGACTATTGAATAAAATATAGCTGTGATAATTTTACCATGTATGTTTTTATTTGTTTTTTGTTTCACCTGTGTTTAGTTTAATCTCAGTGTGATAACAGATCTTGGCAGTTTATTTAGTCAGTACGACAGTCTATGTCTGTCTTGTCTGTATGTCTGTCTGGATCAACATTAAATAATCCATAGGTTGTCGAATCAGACATGTACCTTATCATCACCTACAGGGTACAGGGCTGTTCTAAATATTTCAATAAGCACCACCCCCCTGACAAACACACACGTTTTAGTGTGCCTTTCTGTGTGCTAAGACAATAATCAGCCAACAGAACAATATGAGAAGATTAGCCCCTGTGCCCTTTTCTTTGTGTGAGTGTGTGTGAGAGAGACAGGAGTGGGTGGGTACAGGAGTGTGGGGGGGGGGTGTTAAAAAATAGAAAAGATAAACAGCAGCAGGAAAACCAGAGGGACAGAGAAGGACAGGCAGAGAATAAGGACGGTAAGGGCTGCTCTACGTAGTTTCTGCTCTTCACTCACGATCTGACTGAAGATTTGGGATTGGGATATGGCACTGGACCGACATCACTGTTCCTGGACATCCCTGGTGACGTACAGGGATGGCGTACTTTAGTGCTGGCCTCAGAGAGTGTGTATGTATCTGCAAGGCACGTGCCCGTGCGCAAGTTGTGTGTGTCTGACTGTGTGTAATGACATGAATAATGCAGAGCATGCCTGTAGGAGCATGAGGGCCAGGAGCAGGGCAGATGGTCGCCTGCTGATAGGACACAATCCAGGCAGCAGGGTTCTCCAGAGAGCTTGGTTTATACATACACACGCTCTCATTTCCCTGCAATCTCTCTCTCACACACACACATGCTCTCTTTTGTTTATTTCACTCTGTTGTTTAACAGCACCTATCTATTTATCTCTTTCTTTCTTGTGAATGCATGAACACCTAACAGTAGGGCCATATTGTATGGAATTAAAAATATGTGTGTGTCTTAAAAATCTCTGGTCCGCCATGCCAATGCCACTCAGTTTTTTTTTTGCAACCCTCTTTCTGGGATTTATTTAGACCTGGTACACCAGGTGGGTGCAATTAATGATAATGTAGAAAAGAAAACCAGAAGGCTCTGGCCCTCGTAAGGTAAGAGTTGAATACCCCTGATAAATTACATTGTATTATTCCAATTTGTAAAAAAACATTAATTCGTTGTGATTTATATTCAGCATATTTACGTAACTATGAGACTAGACTGCTCCTACTCGCTTTCTAGTTCTATTTTTCAAAACGGCTGCCAGAAGATGAGATCATCTCTAATGGAGAGGTACGTGCTCTCAGTTATTAAAAAAAGCAGCAATGGGATGTTTGAACCACAAACCCAACCTGCAATATATCCACAAGATGGCGCTGTGAGACTGTGAGATTACAGACGTCGACTGAGAAGCAACACTTTTTTCTGAGCCAGCTAACTATAGACATCCTGAATGTTTTCAACGAAGAATACTCATTTACTACTATTAACCCATCACACCACAACACAATTGGAAATAAAGTGCATACGTTAGGCATTAGTAGAATTAAAATGTACAACGAGCTTTAAAGTATAGGCCTAAATTAAAAATAATATACTAAATCCAACCGACAGTCCTAATAAAAATACAAAAGTGTCTACCAATTTGAATATGTAATTTAATTCATTGGTAGTATGGCTAATTTGAATCGAGTTCATGTGATAAAAATGAATGCAAAACGTTATATTTATTTATATTTATATAGCGCATCGTTTTTTATTACATTTTATTGCGTTTCAGGTGTGCCGTTTACGTCTTTTTTATTTAAAGCTGTATTTATATAAATTATAAAACCATATTGTTTGCAATTGTTCTATGTGTAGGCATATTCAAACGCAGCATGGGCATAGATTATAGGCATACACATAGGCCAAACAATAATATTAGGCTATTCGCATTTTTCTGAAAATTTTATGAACACGATTCTGTTCCTAAGAAAATATCCCTGCAAATCAACGGTGAGAAGTCGTTATTAGAAACCGCTGAAGGACATTTTAGTGTAACCGAGACAGATTGATTTTTTATTATAATGCAGGTTGGCGCTCAGTCCTTTTGCGACCATACATAAAATAAGGTTATATGCTATGGTTGCGATAGCCACCGAGATCAATTCGTCAGGCTAAAAGACATGGCCTATGAGAAGAATACAAAAGGTATATAAAAAACAAATACATTTTATTGACAAAAAAACATAATATAGAAATTGTGCAATTGTTGCCCACCCCCCACCCCCACCCCTTTATTTCAGATCAGTATCACAGGGTTGGGATCGATTAAGAAGGCGTATAAACTCAAATCAAATCCAATCGAATGTTAAGTAGGTAAACAATCATTTATATTTTAAGTTGAATAACACGAAATACAATTTCATAAAATTGAAATCCAGGAATTATTTAAGGTAGTGAATGTAGGTAGGCCTATCCAATTAGCATTTTCCAATAACGCGTTTTCAATTAGGATCACTTTTCATGTGAATCAGAAAGAGGCGTGTCAATAAACAGCCTAAAAAATATAATTTTGAATGTGTAATCTGAATAAAATTCTTACTTCAGTTCAATTGGGTAAGATGAGTCAAATCAATAATCAAACAATTGACTAGGGGTTGGAAAATCTTATTTCTATCTTAATATCCACCAAATTCCCTTGCCTACACAATATAGCTACTTAAACGTAAAACCTTTGATTGTAGGTAAATAACAAAGGAATATCATGCCATTCAAACCAATTAAGATTCAAAAAAGATTTGCTATACCAATGTTATTTGTTCTTATCTGAAGTGTCTTCTGTACATTTATTTAAATAAATAAATCCGCCTACTCCTGACCTTCAACATGATGTCAATAAAAAAAAGATTCACTATGTTCAATTTAGCCCAGAAATTACCGAAGTTGACCCCAACCCTGCATGCTGTCAGATATCTCACGAGTTGAGTGGCACAGGAGCACGTGCACGTGGTTGTGCTTTGGCACTAGTTTGACGAGGAAATTCAACAAACAAACAAATATACAAAGCCATACAAAACAAATCAAGGTACATCCCACGAATACTTCTTAGTTAATTAATCATTGTATAGATTAATTGGAGACACTGTCGACAGTGTTGGTACAGATATATTCCGTTATTTTCTTCTTACGAATTGAAGGCAAAGGCAGGCTTCAGTGATATGGTATGGTCCTTACAGTCTCGGTCTTTCTGGTCACAGCATTTTGGAAACAAATATTTACTGTAAATAAATATACATTTACAACACATATTATAGAAAGGTGCGCAGTTCGGCCACTAGATTATGGACATGACATGAATGTCAATAGATGATTCTTTTGAACCCACTGTGTGTGCCTCATCAAGGCATATCCTACACAGGCCGCAATATTATTATTACTGTATTATTATTATTGTTGTTGTTGTTATTATAACCATCATCATTATTTAGGCCTATTATATGATATTTTAAAAATATTTAAAATAATTGAATTTAGATTAGTGTAGTGTAGGGTCGATAGTAGATTACCTGGATACAATATAATAATTATATAACCAACATATAGACCCTTTGAAAAAAATGTGGTATAGTCATCTACATTACCTTCCGTATTTTACATTTATTGTTAATTTACCAAATGTAATTGAATTAAAATAAGTAGCCTAAAATAGCAACTACTCAGATGTCATTATTTTAATTGAAATGAACATGATGAAAATGTATAATATTGATTAAATGAATCTCAATTTACAGTTGTAATATATCCTTGAAAATAAAAAGTATAACCTGTCTTGTGGTAGAAACATAATAATATTAAAAATAGCCTATAATAATAATAATAATAATAATAATAATAATAATAATAATAATAATAATAATAATAAGAGAAGGCCTACTCCTTATTCATAATAACAATGACAATGGGGCTACTATGCCTAATAATAAAAATTATAATAATATGCTGGTGATGCTCTGGCTTGTGTGGGTGCAGCAGGTGTACTCATTCTCGACCGTGTTAAACCCCTGTTGCTTTTGTTATGACGGAAAGATGGCGTTTATTTAGCGACTGACGATTGCGACTTTTAGGGTTCCCGCAGGTATAGGCTCGTGCGCATAGCTTTTATGCATACCGTCTTTGTTAACACACACATTTCGACATATGGGCACATTGACCATAAAATCGATTAGATGTCAATAATATTGAACCTCTTTTTGGTTAGCACATAAACCACACACGGTCCATGTAGCCTATATTGCGCCTCATCTCCACTGCATTAAAACTCCCATAGCTCTTTCTCTGTCTGAGATGTAGGCTATAGTGCGTTAGTTGCAACACTCGGTATTCCCAAGGTGTTCCATAGGTCCGAAATTAGCACTGGCCATAGTCCAAGGCTAACTGTTCCGGCACAGAGAAACATATAGGGGGACATTCCTTCAGAGGTCACTGTGTTTATAACGGGTTTCATGTCATTGCACCGGGGTTTGAGCGCCGTGGTGAGGTGGTGTGTCCCCATACATGTCCTCGGTTCCCGGTAACTGTCCTCCAACAGGCGTCATCCTCTTCTCTTTCTGCCTCCTGTTACAAAACCAAACTCTCACCACCTCCTTTTCTAGCTGCAGGCTGTCCGCTATGGAGGAGATCTCCGCGGCGCCGGGTTTGGGACTTTTAAGAAAATGGCTCTCCAAAGCCCCCTTGACACCCACCTCAATGGAGGTCCTCTTTTTCCTCTTTCTTCCCTGCGCTGCGATTTTATCCAGGCTTGTTGGACTCCCCGAGGTGGAATCCGCCTCCTCCAGCCACTTGTTAAGCAGTGGTTTAAGTTTACACATGTTTTTGAAGCTTAGTTGAAGTGCCTCGAACCTACATATAGTGGTCTGTGAAAAAACATTTCCATACAGCGTACCTAGCGCCAGCCCCACATCAGCCTGGGTAAAGCCCAATTTGATGCGCCTCTGCTTGAACTGTTTGGCAAACTGCTCCAGGTCGTCCGAGGTCGGCGTGTCCTCATCCGAGTGGTCGGGGTGTCCCCCGTGCTGGTGGTGCGAGAGGGACGACTGACCCCCGCCTCCATGATCGCTCAGATGTGGGCTGTGGTGGTCTTCGTCCCGCAGAGAGTGGTGGTGCATCTGCTCTGGTCCCCCTAGGCCGAATCCAGACTGGGAATACACCAGACTCTGGCCGTCAGACGTTGCCATACCGGGGATATGCGTGGTGGCCGTGCTCGTTCGCCATGTCCTGGCGTCGTGGTGTGTCTGGTGTGTTTGGTGCGCTAAGTGAGGGTGTCGCTGCTGTTGCTGCAGACTAGCGGAATTTTGCAGCTCCTCCCGGTCGCTTTGCAAAATGGGCTTCACGTCTTGCTCTCCGAGGGGACTCGACGGCCACGGAGCCCCGTCCCCGTGTGATAGAGCCGTGATCCACTGGTGCGCGTGGCTGAGCGGATGACCGCTGCCAGTTAGCGTGTAGTCGTTCTGTAGCAGGGTATGCGCGTCCCTGTATGCGGCTGCCTGCTGCATGCTCCCGGACTCCGAGTGCGGCGGCGGCGCGCTGCTGGGGGTAGTCAGGACGCTGTAGTGGTTGGACGCTGCGGTCGCCATAACTCTCGGAGCCGGAGTGATAGCTCTCTCCTTAAAGGGGCTGCCTTTGACAGTTACTATATTCCGCCACGGGGCAGCAAGTCTTCTCTCTCGATCTCCCGGGAACCGTGCCAAGGGGACGCAGAGGCGCGCACCTGAGGTCCGCCTCGCTCCGCTCTTTATTGGCCAAGAACGGTTGACAGATGTGGTTACCCCTGACAGCACCCCGCTCATTGGTCACGGGAGATTCGATAGAAGCCCCTATCACTCTTCCCAACAATACTGGCAGTCCTGCTGTAGACTACAGAGCAGTGTAAAAAGCAGGGCTGGACTCAAACACACTGGATATACTCTGATCATAATGGGAAAACGAGTCATTTAACTTTACCTTCGATAAACTTTTAGAGCTTCGATTGGTGTCATTCATTTTGAATATTGCCTAAATGTAGCCTATATTTTTGTGATAAACATTCCAAACTCAATGCGTAAGAATGATATGCAATAGCTACTTAACGTTTTTGTTTATATAACATTTATCTAGTCCTAGATACCAACATTGCCATATTTTACATTTAGATGAAAACTACATAGCCTTTTGGGCAACATTTGAAAAAATGTCACACTTTGCCTAAGCTATAAGTCTATTTATGGATCCTTGCATTAAGAGCTGTGGGATATTAACTGTCACGGACACTCCAGCTGCCTCACTCCTCGCGTCGCTGTCCAAAGAGAAGAGGCGCATTTTTCCCGGGCCTCTGCCCCGTTGCTATAGCAAGCGCAGTGAATGGAACAACAACGCCCACGTCACAGCTGCATTCGCCTCTTCTTTTCGTTCCATTCCAAATGGCCCATTGGAGCGGCTCGCTCGGCCGACGGGACAAATAAAAAGAGGCAAGCGAAGAGGGCACCTCGAGGCCAAGGAGAGGGGTATACTAGCCCGCCCTTGTTGCGCCTATTCCGAACCTGTTTTCTAAACTTTAAAATCATGCGCCCATAATGGCACGCTGGAGGTTTTTCCTGCGTCAAAATATAAATATACGACCCATTGTCTAGTAGGCCTATATTTAAATAATATGAAAACAAATAAATTAAAAGAATAAGGGCAAACACCTGTACCCAATAGTTTTAATTAATAAAGCAAGAGGTAGCCCACTGTATATACTTTAGCTACAGGCCAACATATTCAGCATTTTTTGTGATAATCTCAGAGGTTGTACGCAGACCTTCTGCGATAAGGAACACATCTTTTTAGATATTATTGGATGCTAGGCATAACTTTTCCACTTTTGTTTTAAAGTGCATAAATGCGAAATAGAATATGTTCAGCACAATTTGAAAGAAAACGTGTGATTTGTAGACTATAGATTTTAAATGAACAGTTCCATAATAAAATGTTTTTGTTTTTATTTTTAATGATGATATATTGCCTAACTATTATTATCAATATTTCAATTCGGTACATCGGAAACGAAATAAATCTGAACCCCTAACAAATGTGATAATGCCATTTTGTGTCGTCAAATTAAATGTTTAAACATACACCAGGATCAGCCTGTTCATGTACAATTGAAATGTTGGCCTAAACTTTGATGATATAGAGTATGTCTAATCTGATTATAATACACCAATGACTGCTATGGGGGATGGTTCTCAACAACTGTATCTACCAATCCGCTGTTTTCTTTTATATATATTCAAAATTCTTTGCATGATCAAAATGAACAGTTCAGGGGCAAACAGAACCTCAGGAAAACAAATGAATACACATATAAATAAATACCACCATAATACATGAATACAAATAAAATGACTCCACAGTTTCTTTCAATATTACTGGGTCTATTTGTTTGGTTTAAAATCAGTTAAGAATCAGAAGTAAATTAGAATGATAGTTTTGTTTGTAAACACTAAAAAAAGTTGTCCTCTCATCTGAAACTCTTTTTTACACATTATTGACAGGCCTTTAGACCAATTATATACACATCATTGACAGGGCTATAGGCAAATTATAGATGTATCATTGACAGGGCTAGGCCTGTGAATAGATTTCTCTTAATTTCAACTTAAAGTTGTCAATGTGTCACAGTTCAAAGAATTGGTTAAAACAATTTATGCACTTTTCATTTATAATAGATAAATCCATGGACTAAATAATCAAATAAAGTACCATGTCTAGGCATCAATCAATCCTACTATTATGAATCACCCAGATCGAAAGAACATTTGCGATGATTAGGTTGTAATTCTAAGAATTACCAAATGTGCCACCAGGGGCCTCGAATGGTCGTGTGCAAAGAGAAGCAAAACATATTACCCTAATGGTGTAATATGCAAACTACTAGCCACCCAATTACAAGATTTAATAACCATAAACGTTGTGAATCCTGTTCTTAAGATGGACAGGCTATGTGTTAATTCAGTCAAAAGACTGGAGCGTCTGTCAACAGACCAGTTAGGCTTTGTGTCTGTGTACGCCTGCATGTGTACACTGGGGTGACCACATCATGGCCCTCCCCCTGTGGGAACCCTAAAGCAGGGGTGAGTGAGACTGGGGGTTCCTTTATAATGCTGGACACAGGGAGATAATGACCATTCCTCCACAGCTGGCCCACACAATCAAAGGGAGAGGGGCTCTGAGGATTCCAGCTTTAACCAGGCCTTTGTGTTGACTAATTACATCTGAATGCAAGACCCGAAAACCCACATCCCCCCATCTCGACCTGTTCAAAATATCCCAAACAACCCTTCACATAGGACCAACACACACACACAATCACTATCACGCACACTCACTCACGCACAAACATACACGCATGCACACACACACACATGCATTTGTGTATTACTATACTGGGGGAATAAGGAAACTATAAAATATATATAAATAAATCCATGTTACCGAACCCTAACCCTAAACCTAACCCTAAACCTAACCCCAATAACCTAACATTTATGCCCAATGCCTAACACTACACCTAACTTGTAATGCAGGAACATTAAAGTCACCTACAATCTAATCCTGAATCAAAATGTAGGTTTGACCCTAAACCTATCCCATAAGACAGAATTTGAACTTGGACCAGAAAAATGTCATAATAAGGGCCATTTTCAAGTGTTATTGTTGTTGTGAAAACGTCTATTCCTAATTTAATCTGTTACACCACACCACACACAAACGCCTACACGTACACTTTATGATCCCTTTCCGCTAAACATTACCCCAACAACCTCAGTGACCAAACTTTTATGTTTAAATATCACCAAGCAATAACTCTAAACCTAACCTCTAATTCCTAAACTTGCTACTTGTAAATTTCAAGCTGCAACAATGAAACTACATTCTTTTTCAAATGTTCAGCTTACAAACACTCTAGTCTTTGTTATTTCTTTATATTTTAAAAGCACAAAAATACAATCTATACTGATGTGGCTGAAAGTATTGGTACCCTTGCTTTTTATTAAATTAATGCAGCATTCATCCTGAAAAAGTGAAATATTTTGTAGGTGTTCCATTTATTTGCAGTGGAACAAAACAAAAACCTGTGAAAAGAACTGAATTATTGCTAATTCTTAAAGAAATTCTAAAATGGCCTGGACAATATTATTCATACCTAGAAGTATGTGTGACACAATTCTACTGTTGTGATACCTCAAGCAGTCCATTTTCTTTTAATTAGTACAGGTGTCTTAAATTGCTTAATCACTTATTCAGCCAGTGTAAATGGAGAAAAGTACACAATGTTTTGAACATGGAACCAACAAGGGAAACCAAAGATTTCTCTGATGAGGTTAGAAAGAAGTTCAGAAGTTTAAAGCTCATTGGATTGAAGCAAACATGCCTGGATGAGGCCGCGAGACGAAATTTGATTTAGAAACAGATCGAAATTGACGGTCAAGCTCAAGGTGCAACAGTTTCAAGTCGCACCATCTGTCGCTGTCTGAATGAAAATGTTTCCATGGTAGAAGACTGAGGAAGACCACTTCTAATGGCTCTTTTCCATTACACCGTTCCCCACCAGTCCGCATCCATCACAGTATGAATGGTGTACCCATCTATAACCATGCTGCTGGGTAATGTATCGTACTGTTCTATAACAGAGGGAAAAAATAGTACTGCTCCAAGACAAAGCGGATCAGTGGGAGGGGTTACAAATGGAGAAATTCAACAACCAATGTTGGTTGGTTGCTTTACATGTTTAGATGCATTTCCTTGAGGATTCAAAATAAAATTTCAATTTTATGCACTTATAAAAATAGTAATGGTTGCAATGATTTTAATAAATGTATTTCTTTCCTATTACAACAGAAATGGCAGCACTCACAGATCTGTCTTTGATAACTGTCTTTTAAAACCTATTTAAATATCAATAAATAGGTTTTACAGCTTTGTATGCCCATTTCTGAAAGAGGAAGTACCCTTCTCACCAGTAAAATTCTACATCCCAATTAAACAGAAATACATCTCTATGCCAGCAGTTGTTTGAAGCAGACTTACATGTTGCCTGGTTTTGTTGTTCTACCAATCGTTTCATTTATTTTTTCTGTAAAACCTTGAACCATACAACTGTTTTCCTTTCTCTATACACGTTGTTTATTTGCGTGATTTCCCTCTCTCTCCCGCTTTCAATCACAAAAGCTTACAATGCCCGAACAATTCTCTGATTGGTTGTGGAAAAAGAACCCACACTGTACTCGACCAGTTCATATCGACGCAGAGCAGTGTGATGCGCTTTGATATAGTCAATGGAAAATAGGCTTAAGAGAGAAACACAAAAAGTCTGACTGGAGTTTGCCAAAATGCATGTGGATGAGTCACAGTCCTTTTGGGAGAATGTCCATTGGTGAGACAAAATAAACATAGAGATTTATGGTAAATTACATAAACTCCATGTTTACAGGAAACAAACTGAAGCATTCAATAAAGAAAACCATTCATATCGTGAAAAACATAGGAGGTTCAGTGATGATTTGGGGTTATTTTGCTGCCTCTGGCACTGGGTGACTTGAATCTGTGCTGGGCACAATTAAATTAGAAGACTATCAAGGCATTTTGGAGCCAAATTTAAAGCCTTGTATAACAAAGCTGTGTCTCAGTCGCAGTTCATGTATTCTCCAGCAGGATAATGACCCGAACACATACCTACAAAACTCCCAAGAATGGATGAGAAGAAAACAATGGACCATTCTGAAGTGACCTTCTATGAGTCCAACTCTAAATCCAATCGAACATCAGTGGAAAGACCAGAAATATGTATTTGGAAAAAGGCACCCATCAAACTTAAGAGAATTGGAGCAGTTTGCCCAAAAAGAGTGTAAAAACAACCAGTCGAGAGGTGTATAAATCTCAAACTAAATATTGTACTTCCCTAAACCTTACCCTAAAGCTGGAAATCGCTTCTTCCTAAGTGGAGGCCACAAACGCACGCACACACAAGCACAAACGCGCACACA
>JACXGM010017129.1:0-19964 GCA_016801145.1 Umbra pygmaea
CAATGACATCACATACTCAAATCAATATAACATGCAATATACAACAGAGGCACAAGAGGGAGGCAAACCTGAACACTAACATGGGACATACACACAGGGCAGTACACCTAAGGACACATGAGGTAATAATCTAACTAACAAAACCACCGTATAAATACTGAAAGGAACCAAGGAGACAAAACAGAAGAGATAACATGAAAGGGAGTCCGTTAACAGGCTCTGCATCGCAGCCCTCCCTGGGCTGGATGTGACACCCTTACTCACCTTGACAGTAAAGATGCCTATGCGAGACTGCTCTTTTTAGTTCTGCTTTTAATACAATCATTCCACAGACATTGATACATGAAGACTCTTGGACTGAGTTATTCACTGTGCAACTGGGTACTGGAGTTTTTTAACCAACAGAAGACAGTCTGTAAAGATCCATAAACATAATTTCTTCTGCTACTGTTCTCAATACTGGCTCGCCACAGAGATGTGTTCTGTGCCCGTTGCTGTACACACTGCTGACATATGATTGCTCCGCTAAACATCTGAGTAACCATATTATCAAGTTTGCAGATGATATTGTTGTGGTGGTACTCATTTCTCAGAATGACGAGTCAGTTTATAGATTAGGTGGAACCAATGGTGGCCTGGTGTAGGGATAAAAATCTCTGCAATAATGTGGAAAAAAATAAAGAAAAGACTTCAGAAAAACCAACAGTAACCATCCCCCTCCCATCTGCATTGGGGGGGCTGAGGTGGAAGTTGTCTCCAGCTACAAATACCTCTGAATAAATATCAAAGACAACTTCAATTGGAAAACCAACTCCAGTAGCCTGGTAAAAAAGGCTCATCAAATTCTGGGTTTTCTGAGGCCTAAACGGGCTGGTTTGGGAACTACAGTTCTTATATCTATTTGAAGGTGTGTGGTGGAGAGCATTCTCATCTCGTGTGTTAATGTGTGGTATGGAAACTGCTCTGTTACAGATAGGAAGGCCCTGCAGTGTGTGGTTAAGACGGCAGAGAAAATTATTGGATGCAGTCTCCCTGCAATCGGTGACAGTTACATCAACAGATGCAGGACCAGGGCTGCAGTATCTGCCACACTCAAGAACCGACAACTGAACTTTTGTCCTTAAGTTACACTTCATTTTATTTTATACATCAGTTTTTTTCGGGTGTATATATGTGTGTGTATGATTGGTTATTCATTGAGTAGTTTAGTTATTATTAGTGAGTGTAATTTCCTCTTGCTCCAGTACCTTTGTCCACCGAAATCCATCTCCACATCCTCACAGTTCCCATCTTACCAACTCACGCGAACGCATTCCACTGATGCGCTCCCAATCACCGGGATTCTGAACACCTGTGTTATGCCCTATATGTATCAGCCTGTTTTATCAGTTCCTTGTGAGGTATTGATTGTATTTTGCATCATACTGAGCCTGTATTTATCTGAGTTTTTTTTCTGTTCCCATTACGACCTGGTTTTGTGTTTGGATTACGAGTTTTGAATTTGCCCCTGTACTTTTGCCAGTGATCTTCTGTGTATCGGTTGTGTTTCTTGCGCTGGAGTACTTTTGTGTCATCGTAGTCCATTTATATTGAATGTGTTTTCAGCATATATTCAACATACCTAATTTTGAATCTTCTCATTTGCCTTCCGTCTACTCCTTCACCAGAATCATTACAGGAATGTTGGGGGGTATGTTACACGGACCCATGTTGGAAGTATGGAGCAATGGGAGGTCATCGGTGCGCTGGGCTGAAACAGCAGAAAAATATATAGGAGGACCTAGCACGATACTCCTCCAAAGGCTAACCAGTTGGTTGTCTGGCCATTACAAGTCCCTCTATCGAGGAGGCTAACCTGCTTGTGGCGCCCAAGGTTGCAGTCCCGCTAGTAGGGGAGGTAAACCAGTTTGTGTCGCTCCTGGACCTGCCCCTGCAGACCGGCTACCCTGTCTGCAGCACCTTCTGCCAGTGCCGGCCCAGGCCCATACACCATCTGGACACTGACTCTTCGCTGGACCTGCGGCCTCCGCCCAGACCAATGCTGACACAGCCATTCCCAGGCCCGAAAGTAAAGCCTGGATTGTTGCTGATGCAGCCTCTCCTAGCCCCAGGGCTGAGCCAGGAACTCCACCTTCCACACCGGTTCCAGAGGCTCCCCCTCCACTTTCCCAGTGCTGGTGGATTTGCCCTCTGTTCGGGTTCCTCCGGAACGCCCTCTCTTTTTTTTGACTCAACACAGTCCATTTATTTTTTATGTGTCATGGACTATCAACACCACCAATGCTGTTAAATGTGTGCAACAAATGGTTGTATTACAGTGGAGGCTGGTGAATGTAGACTAAAATGGGCTCATTTTAATATGTGTACTGCAGTAAATGGAATGTTTTCTCACATTGGGTTGAACTCCATTTTATTTACTCCAGTCCAGATGTTAACATGAGCCCATCCTCCTCAATTAATTTTTCCCGTTCTCCACTTTTCTTTTTCCTAATGTAACAAAATAAGCTCAACATGCAAACTTGGGACTGTGGAGTTATTTTAGATACTTTTTTAAAAGGTAGGAAACACAGAAGTTGTAAAAATCAATAATGTTCCATTCTTGCAAAATCACAACCGAAGAATGTCAAGTTCATATGACTACATGTGTTACTGCATGTCAGTGAAAATCTTTTTGCCCCAGTTCCATACTCCAACAATGCAATAAAATAATATTAATAAAATCAAAAAGATATGTAAAGAAAATAAAATAAATACCATCTTTATCAATAACCATATAGGAAGGGGAGTAGACATCAAGTATATTACTGTATATAGTATATATAAAGTATGTCAACAGTAAAAAGGGACCAGAACACTATTTGACCATCAAGGTCTGTTGGAATTCATCTAAAGTGTCTAGTTGAGATTATGTAAATATTTACCCTAATGATCATAGATTGTAGTCAAAAGCAGTAGACCAGTCTAGAGCAATACATAGTTTACTTAGAGGAAAGAAAACAGTTGACCAAAACTAGTCACAGGAATACACTGTCCAGGCATATGCCTGTTAACTTACAAGTAAATAGTTGCCAAAGCAGCTATAGCTTGCGATATGGGTCGTACATTACTCAATAACATGCAAAAGATACTAGGGTAAGGGAGAATATATACACAAGGACATGAGCAGGGGCATAGCACAAGATCCTGGGCCCTATGAATAGGAAGTCCTGATGGGCCCCCATCCAGGTAAAATAAAATATATTCTAGACATTTCAAGGGTCCTCTCTCCCCTTGGGCCCTGGTAATCAGTATTGGTTTTACCCTGAGAACGACGCCCCTGGACATGAGCACAACAAAAGACAGGTGAGTAAAAGGGGCAGTGATCTCAGAAGATTAGTGACGACGACCGCCAGAGCTGACACGCACCAGCAGGGGGAGATCCAGAACGGGGAGATGTTACAATATACATTTAACAGTTACTCTGTTTGCATCAATGAGCAGCGGAATAAACATTGACCGGCGCTGCTTGCAGGATTGCAGTTGGCGACTAGCATCAATAACAAGTCTATATAAACAGTTGTCAGACAGTCACTCTACAGCCTGGTGCTGTGTGTGATCATAATACCAGTGGAATGTCCATATGAGCTTTTGTGACACTGTAAAATTTCTTTTAATGTGTACCATTTAGCAGCCTGATCAACTGAGGGACAAAGTTGCCTGTTTTAGGGGCTGGAACAGACTGTGGCTCAGATGCCTGATACCAGATGTGATTTGATTTCCTGTGGCATATCGTGTTGTAGATGCATTCCAGGGCGCAATGAGGACCTGATTACACATTCACCTGAGAGTCAAACCCCCCGCAAAGCCATGCGGTCAGACAGCTTAACGTTCCCCTACTAGACAGTGATGAATCTAGGCTGGAAACAAAAACCTATCTACTGATGTATGCCAAGAACATTGTTTTCTGTCACTATGTTAAATGAGAATGTGTATTCTCTCTGTTCTCTCTCTTTAAATGAGAACATATCATGTTTTGGATAATTATCATTGGAACATTGAACCCAGTTATATAGTTAGACAAAGGATGTAGATGACAATAGTGGAACTATATTAAATTCCCTGAGGAAAGGAACACTTGAACGTTTTCACCTGTCAAGGAGGCACCAACAAACATTGTGTCCAGTCAGTAGAGAAGGTCAGAAGGTAGCCAAGCCCGCATTTTTTATGACAATTTAAATCATAATTTACCTCTTTTTCACCAATCTCAATTTTTTATATTAAACTTGCAATTATGTCTTCTCATTCTTGACCTTTTGTGGTGAGAATCAGATTTGCTTGGCTATTCTCATCCCTGAGCATAGGCCAAGGTCTCGAGGCAGTGTATTGGCTCCCAGAGATGTTCTATATTGTAGTCCACTACTTTCCCCATAGCACGGTATCAGCAGTATCTTAAGTAGCCAATATCAAGCTGACAGCTGAATCTCTGCCTGTGATTACTGAATACTAATGCATTATTTCAAGAGAATGTAACTTCATTTGAACTTGATGTTAAATTTTTCATCACCATGATGATGTCTGAACCAAGAGAAACTGCCCTCCATGAACTACTGTGAGTCTCAGGTTGCAATGGTTCTTGGACAACAGATTCCTTTCAGAATAAGGAACAATCAACATCAAGTTTAAAAAAGAGCCATGTGCTTCAGTGATCTGGCAGCTGAACATGCAGAATACACAAGAGATTAAGCACTATTGTGGAATGAAGCAGGGAACAATAGGATAAAGAGGTCTATATTTAAATCCCTGACACTAAGTTCTTACCCATTCCCTCCGATGGAGTGAATATAAAGGTTAGAAAAAACTTTATTGTAAATACTTCCTTTACATGATTGGATAACTGAAATGGAGGAGTTTCTCATGACGTCACACCAAGTCTGTGCTGATTACTTTTGTCTAACTAATATTACAGAAAATTGTTAAGAACTCTTTAATTTCAAGCTAAACCGTTTGTATATACTGTACCATATGATATTTGATTTAGATAACACAAGCCTTATTAAGCCTCATTATACTGCTAAGTAACATTTCGTTTTTTTCGGATTATTTAATATTGTAATGTTCCCCTGAATCTCCCCGAAGGGAAGAGGACCCAGATGCAGAGTAATACAAGCAGTCGTTTATTTCCTCCAAAAGGATAGGGTAAAAATTGTAGTCAGGCAAAAATAGGTTGTTATCCACACATGCAATAAATCCAAAAGGGCTAGGCAAAATCGAAGTCAAAGAGAAATGCAATGGTCAAAATACAAGGAATCAATAAGAAATAAATGCTCAGTATGTCACATAAAATAAATGCTCAGTATGACACAACAGAAAACAAAACGTCAAAAAGGACACATCAAAACGATCTGGCATAAGTAGGAAATCTAAAACGTTTCAGGTGATCCCAATCAGCTTAATGACATGAAGCCCAAACCCAACATAGAAATACAATTCTAGAATGACACCAATCAAATACAAAAAACGAACTACCCAATATACACATGAATGCAAAACCACACAGTGCTCCCCCCACGGGAAACCCCCGGCGACCCATAGACAGAGGGCACCACCGAACCAGGACGGCTGCCATCAAGGATGCTGAGCAGTCCGCACCGAGGCCGACCCCTAGGGCAAGGAGCAGGACGGTCCGGTTGGTCCCTGGTAAAGGCACAGGTTAATTCAAGATCCAGAACATCACGGGCAGGGACCCATGACAGGGACCGATGACTTGTCCTCTGGGCCGTAACCCTCCTAGTCAACGAGGTATTGCAGGCTCCCACCTCTGCAACGTGAATCCAGGATGCGCCTAACGGCATAACCGGGTTCTCCACCAACATCCAAAGGAGGCGGGGGAGGATGATGCGTGGCAGGCGGATGAAGGGGACAGAACCGGATTGGCTTTAGCAGAGACACGTGGAAGGATATAATCTATACTGACGGGGTAGCTGAAGACGGTAAATCCCCTGCGTGAGCAGTCATGGGCGGTTGGATGAGGTGACCGGTTTCTACCCTTGCCGTACATGCGCTGCATGTAGGGACTGCTGTAAGAAAATTAGCAGTTTCACTAGCTCTTCGACTAACAAGCAATACACTATTAGACAGTTCCTAACATGCAGCTCATGTAATGTCGTTTACCTCATTACCTGTCCATGTGAAAAGTAATATGTAGGTAAAACAACCAGACAAATCAAAACGCGTATTATAGAACATAAGAGTGCCATAAGAAGGAATGATCCTAAATCACCTATTGCACGCCATTTTGCTGAAGCCGGTCACCCTGTCTCCTCCATGTCTTTCTGTGCTATACAACAGATCAAACAGACACGCAGGGGCGGTAATGTCGATCTCAGATTACTCCAGGCAGAATGTATATGGATTTTCTACCTTAGAACCCTTCATCCAATTGGTATGAATGAAGAGCTAGCATTAAACTGTTTCCTATAATCTAACAATCCATATGTTATCTGAATTGTCTCTAGGAGGCTGTTGTAGCCCTATACTCTGCTTTTCTGTTCTTGCATTTGCTATTGTATGTTATTGTATGTATATGTATGTAAACCTATTAATATTTAATTCATATAATACTCAATGATTATTGCTCAAATTCATTCTAAGTATGTGTTTGCTCCTTTGCACTGACGATGGCTTGACTGGCCGAAACGTTTGTATTTTTTCACTTTTGTACTTTGCACTTTATCTTTGGCCATATTAATAAATAGACGGTGATTATTTAAATGCCTCCATTGTTGGACTTTGTCCTTTTTTCATCTGTGTGACTATCTTTAGAACGCAGACTTACATCATCCCTTCTTATTTCTAAAGAAAAAAGACAATGTATAAAATGCTCCATTAGTTTTTGTGAAACTGTTGTGTCAGAACCACGCGATTTTCTGTGCACGGTAGGGAAATTACCAGATAGTCCAGGAGAAGATTGCAGGATTTTCGGGGATGTGGAGGCATACACTCAAGAGAGAAGCCTATAGAAACTCAAAAAAAAGAAGCATCGGAACGAAAATATTTCAGCAAAGTTTTGATGGATTGGAAATACTTCCTACTCATGTTCTCCGTCTTTGCAAGAAGCAAGATTCGGAATGATTCAGATTTGTCTTTGCACGACTACAAGTAGAATAATAACTTTCAGAGACGTTGCTCACGTCACATCTACGTCGTCATGCTCAGCTTGAGGCTTGAGGCTGTGCAGTATGCTCGGCTACCACCGGCTACCACCGGAAAAGTGCTTCTAGTGGTGCAATCCAGGCAACCCTTAACTTGTGTGTTTTCACAACCTTTTACCTATCAATGTGCCCTGGAATGACAGTCAAGCCCGTAACTTACTACTCGTGAACTTGTACCGGATCATTGTACTCCCAGTTACAGTTTTTGATGTCACACACATATACAACAATGGCGACCCCTGTTGATGCTGTACAGACGCTGGTGGTTAATGGTGTGAAATAGAAATAAATAGACAACTTAAATTCCACACATTGTAATCAAAACAATACACATTCAATTGTGTTCTACTACAGGTTATGTTTATTAAATGAAGCCGGAAAAAGGTCGCTGACTACAAATTGCTAGTATCAGCTAGTGCTAGCTAACATCAACGTTAGCCAGCCGCTAGCTAACGTTAGGCATAGGTCAGCCTTTGTTGTTGTCGTAACTTTTGCCTGGAACGCTACTGTATCTTCCGGGCTAAAAATTGGTTTACTTGGACTCCGTAGAAAATTATTGTGTGGCTCAGTCCATTCTGTATGCTGTCATTGTCGTGTGCTGGGGAAAAAAACAGTTGCCACAAACTTTGAAAGGGGTGGGAGGTTTTGTAATCTTGTAGGTTTTGTAAATCTTGTAGAGCAGTGATTCAGTACACCCAGGTCACCGAAAAGATTTGTTGGAAAACATAGAATTGTTCAGGGTTCACACATCACTAGTAACACCAGAGAAATTAGAAACTCAAAGCTTTTAAACTGATAACATTGTAAAAAATAAATCCTCTCACATTTTACACAAAACATGATCTGAGATATCTGCAAAATAACCACTTAAATATATTGTAGTTTAATCGGAAATCATGTAATGTCATTATCAAACACTTCATTCATGTTATGTTGATGCTGTGGTACTAAACGATTATTTCAGGAAACTTACATGCTTGGTACCGTTGGAAAGGGGAGAATTAGACGCAAATAATGACTGGCGGCTCATCTCTGTGGGTTACTAACAGCCAGAAATACCACACCTCAACCGACGATGGTGTAATGACGTCCTAGGGTGGGAATGTCATCACTGGGGGAAATAAATGCTCATTTATGTTTGGGAAATTATTATTTTATGTATTTTCCAGTACTAGGTACTGAAGTGGGTTAGTCATGGTTGTATGGGTATATTATGGGACATTATCTATTTGAATATGGAGAAGACCTAGGTTATATATTTAATGATAGCACCACCTGTACACTGGAGAAGTGTAGCTTACTAATTCTCTAAACCAAGTAAATTGTAATTTCGATTGGCCTAATTGTAATCACCAGACATCAATAGTGATCTGATGCTCTTATATAGTCCAGGGTTCCAGCGGGTGAGTTGCGTTTCATTGTGGATCTTTACCCTGTCTGTGAGAGTGCTTATATGGTGCCAGTCAAGTCAAGCTTGGATATTCACTGCCGCTGATACTGCGTTAAGTATAATTAGGTTTTAGTCTAGAGAAGTAGTTTCCTAGCAATCTATGTAAATGTCTCATGTGTATGTTACCTGGTAGATTTGAATAACTTATTGTTTATTATTTTGGGCACCAAAGTAAGCCCTGTAATCTTAGAAGCCGAATTCGGCTTGAGCTTGGAAAATTATTTGTGTTCCTTTTAAATTGAGAACGCAACTCTCTTCACTGGTCTTCCTTCCTTCAACCACCATACCACTTTCTTTTTGACAAAAAATATCACAGACAGGAAGTAGGAAGTGAAAATGACAAAATAACAAATTTACAATGATGTAGGACATCATCCTGCATAAAAAAACATTTTTGGATTTGGAATTTAGCTGGGTTTTAAAAACGGATAGAAATCTAGTTAGAAATGACTGTAGCATTTTGATGTCGACTTGACTCCAAACATTGCACATTGGTCCAGGCAGGGTTTCCAGGTCCACCAGAAAATTCTAGCCCAAAGACTGCTCAGAAACAGCCCAAAATGCCTTAAAACTAGCCCAATTTGTTTACGTCGCCACTGAGTTAATAATTCCAATACTTTTTTCCAGAATGTGCATTTAAATGTGATTTTTTTACCCTATTCTCTTAATTTCAAACTTTTTATTTGTTCACTCCACAACATGGTTATATCTTGCCTTTAATCTCCACGTACAGTGAGAGAGACAAATAAAAATACAAAGATGATCAGGGATGAGATCGAGGATGAGCAAGAATGAGACTACAGATGTATCGCAACTTGACAATAACTCAACTTTTGACAATAACTCAACTTGCTGTTCATCTATATCAACAGCACTTTTCCCTTGGTGTTTACTGCAACATTTTCCTTTTTTTAATCTATACAAATTATTTTATTATTATTATTATCATTATTATTTGTTTGTTTTACTTTTTTCCTCTCACATACGCTCATTGTGCTTTACTGTCATCTGCTGGGATGCTCCTAATCCATTCCATTAAACCCTTTTCTTTTTCCTAATCTTTGCAATATTTTCTTCTATATTTTGTTTATTTCCCTGACATTCAGAAAATTAAATGGTGTTTAGGTGTCTAGTATGTGTCACAATGTCCCTAGTGTCTGTGCTTGTTCTGTGTTTCACCTTGTAGTGGTTTCTCCCCTGTGTGTTTTGATTCTGTTTTCCCGCTCTTTGTGTCACATGATCCCATCACATACTTTTGGTTAGCTTATCAGTTCTGTAGATTAATCCTCACCTGCACACCCCTCCCTCGTTAGTATGTTAGTTTGTGCAGTGTCGGTTATTGTTCTTGTCCAGTTCTTTGTTATAGTTCTAATAAAACAATACACTATTGGTGAAGATGCGCCTGCATCCAATATATATATCAGGATTCGTGACAGTATGCTAGTAAACACGATTTGTCTATGTTTTATTCTTCCTCATGTTTCTATAGCATACTGTGATGCACTCTGATGCACTCAGCCTCTCCTCCCAACATTATAATATTACCGTGGCATAAATAAACCCCATTGTATAACGGTACCTGTCTGTGTTCGTGTCCTTGCTTGCACCTACGACCTCATACTCCTGTCTCTGACCGTTTGGGCAACGAGGTGTAGCATCCCACTCCCCTCCTGGGGAGGCAGTGCGTAACATGAGCTTTGTGATATTTTTGGCAAATCCAAACAGAAAAAAGAGAAAAATATTCACCTAGTGTGTTTAGAAGACTCTGAAAGTTGTAAGTCTTCTGGTAGCTGTGCCAAGAGATATCTGAATCATTCAGAATCTTGCCTCTTGCAGAGAAGAATAGCATAAGTACACTGTAAACCCCAATCTGCCCATGACACAAAATGTTGTTGTTATGTCTACACAAATGTTCATGACTGTCAAAACAACATAAAAACTTTATGTTCACTTAACACAAACATTCACCCCTTGTGAGGTTGACATAATTATTTTACGTCAACAATTTTTTAGTTTTGAGTTTATTCTACTAAAATATATAAACATTGCTTAATTAGTTCAAGGCCAATGAACAACACATATACTGTGTACTTAGCATATATTTTGATAGTTAATTAAACTTAGCAACTTGTAGTTAAAATGTATACTCAATGTTTTTATGTTCATTTGACAAGCAGTCATAATTTTCAAAAGGAGAATTCCCTTTACCTTTGCAGGAAAGGTGCTTTGCCTGTAGGGTTAAACCATTATGGGTTGAACCATTTGGTTTGAACCAGAGGTAACACAAGGCAATGTATACTGGGATATTTTATGGGCTTAATATTGTACTTAATAATTTTATGTTACTACAACGTAGTCTTGACTAAATTAATTCAAGTTCATATAACAAGATTACAACAAATCATTTCAAATTAATTAGATTTTGTTGGAACAATGTAATTTTTTGAGTGTATATGACATACAATTGAATGCTCAGAAAACATAAATCAGTTATGTTGTATGATTAAAAAAGTTAAGTTCATCAGACATAAATTCACGGTCAAACAAGGGTCATGTGACACATTTATTTTTGTGTCTAGTGTACTCAATATTTTCATGTTACCATAGTTTACTAAACTAAAAGTTTTGAGTGCAAGCCGTTTCCACAACATTTTTAGGTTGACTAAGCAAATTCGGATTTACAGTGTAGGAGCAGGAGCAAATATTTTGTATCATGGACTCTCTATGGGCTTCTCCCTTGACGGTATGCCTCCACATCCTGCCAAATAGAGCCTATAAAATACTTTCAATGAAAATTAATTTGCTGTCAAATTGACACCAAAATGAATGGGAGTCTATGGAATGTAAAGGAAGATGGTGCCTTGTAGCCTAAGAATCGCCCCATAGGAGGTACACTTTCTGGATTCTCACTTACTCCCTTGGTTGTCGATGCCTCGAGAGAAAAAAGGAAGTGACTCAGAGCTTGCCATAAAGCAGTGTCTCTGGCCGTACGATGTGTATGATGTCATCGACATTTTAAAAGGCTTTTTAGATAAAAAAAGTGACTTTAAAAAAATCTAACAACCAGTGTGTATTTACTTTGCCTCCCCTTTTGAATGCAACATTCAAATTACTAGACAAACAATTATATCCTGAGAATTTGAATTTTTGAAGAGTTATATCCTGAGAATTTGAATTTTGAAGAGTATAGCTCCATAGACCTCGTTTCATTCTGCACTTGCCCGTGAACACCCTCATATGGAACCAGAGTGGAACTGCAACCAGTTCAGAAGCCAAACTCTCTGAAGCCAAACTCTCTGAGAGTGGCATACTCCCCTTATTAGACATTCACTGGGTATACTGTGGTCTTAAAAGGATGGACATGGTCAGCAACAATACTCAAGTAGGTTGTGGCATTTAAACAATGCTCAATTTGTATTAAGGGGCCCAAAGTGTGGTAAGAAAATCTCCCCCAATCCATAACACCACCACCAGCCTGAACTGATACAAGGAAGGATGAATCCAAAATTTACAACAAATTCTGACCCTACCATCTGAATGTTGCAGCAGACATGAATACTCATCAGACCAGGCAAAATTTTCAATTGTTAAATTTTGATGGGTCCATGCAAATTGTAGATTATATTATTATATATACAGAATTTTAAAACATTTAAAAAAGAGTGTTTCAATATAAATGTATTACAATATATGCTACAGCATATACAGTATGTGGTGCTTTAGTGGGTACCATATACTTTAGTGCCGGTATAACAGCCATGAGTTTTATAACTCTTACTTCTTTCTATTTATAATTAAACAGAGGTACTGTGATTCAGTGATCAACTACCTTACGTCCAATTATATGTTAACCGTATGGTGTAATCAGGCTGCAAAGACATTAGTTTAGTTTAGTTCATCTCATGCAGAGCAAATGTCCCGAACACAAATAACAGCATGGCTGAGTGGTTACTGAAGGTGCTAGAAAAACAATTATGTTGTGTGACCAATTGGATGAGTCTGACAGTGGGATAGAGACCGTGTGTGTGTGT
Source organism: Umbra pygmaea (assembly GCA_016801145.1). Lineage (NCBI taxonomy): Eukaryota > Metazoa > Chordata > Actinopteri > Esociformes > Umbridae > Umbra > Umbra pygmaea. The sequence goes on from JACXGM010017129.1 coordinate 12,672, forward strand.
GGGGGGGGGGGGGGGACTGAAGATTTGTCTGTATTTTGCCTACCCAAGCCAAGCAGTATGAGCTCTGCTGTTTTTTTCCATTGGCCTTTCTAGAAAGGTTCTTTCATCTAGGGAGTTCAGTTTGACCTGGGCCAGCTCACCTCAGTATTGTGTAGGGCTGCTGGGGCTGTGTTGTCACACTGGGTCTGGATTATAATATATATGTGTAGGGCTGCTGGGGCTGTTTTGTCACACTGGGTCTGGATTATAAGTCATAGTTCAGTCTGTCTGAGCTGTTGGAAATAGGAGACTTGTTCCACGAGCTCCATCCAACAGCATAGGTATGGACCAATCATCGAGAATTATTCTCACCTCAGGCCTCATCCTATTGGCAGGTAATATCCTTTATCTACTTGTTAGATCTCAGGCAGGAATAGACACATCTTAAATTAAATTTGCATGTATTCTACTGTATAGTACATACTTTCACAATATTCTTGTTGCCATGTTAAGCTTCATTGGACATGAGTAAAATCTTGTACCCTAGAACATTGTTGGATGCATTAGCAGTTTGTTTGTTTGGATTTTCTCTAGACAGGAACTCAAAAGTTCAATATGGACTATAGTCATTTTCTCAAAAATTTGTTTAAAACACAATAATAAGGGATATGCCAGGTTTCCTCGATGTTTTTCACTATACATTTTTCTCAGTTCATTCAAAAATCATGATCATGGTAACATCTCCATTTTTATAGAATGTTTAACTGCTAGATTCTTAAATTAAAATGTAATCCAAGATTCACCACATTAATTTACATTACAATCAACACTATCTATTGTTTTGGTGCAACTAAAGTTACAGGACAGTGTAGCCTAGCAAACAAAAAGGAAACAGGACATTTTTATTAAAAATGTACATTCAGAAAGATAAATTCCTAAACATTTTGAATGATTTGGCATATGCATTATTTTACATTCAAATATAATAGAACATCTTTGCCATGAAAAAAGAAGATAATACATTTAAACATACATCTTTTGAAGAAAATGCTAATGAAATAATTAGAAAATACAAGGGGAAAAATAAACCATGCATGTTCAGCATAACTTTTGTGTAAAAGAAACCTACTTGGAAAAACAATATCATTTTTGTCTCTCACTCTTCCCATTCCTCTGCGCTACCTACCATTATCCCTTCTCTTGTTTCTGGGTTCCTAAGTACAATCATGTCAGTCTTACTTGACCTGTAAGGAGGGCAACGGTGGTCCAACCTACGAGTCGATGATGAAAGTGTTTGACCACATAGCCTTCAGACCGGTAGTCAACCTGAGCAACCCCACCTTAGCCAACCTGTCCTTCACCCTGTACGCTGTGCTGGGGGTGGTAAGTATTGGACTGGGTCGGCTGTGGTGTTCTTTTGAGATTGGGTCATCGAGTAAATTATCTCAGGAGAATTGTCTGTGTTTCATATGTGTTACTACTCCAGAATGAGAAAACCCAGATCCTCACCACGTTCCTGTGGTTGAGATTGGTGAGTGTCAAGGGATCTCCTGGGTTCATCATATTTCACCACCAGTCTCTGGTGTTATAAAGCTTTTCAAACCCAGTTACAATATAAAGATTTCTAAACCTAGTGTGTTTCCTGGGTTCAGTACTGGCACCACGAGTTCCTGGTTTGGGACCCTGACGACTGTGGTGGGGTCAACAGGATTTCACTTCCTGTCCAAGCACTCTGGACGCCTGACATCATTGTTTACGAGTTGTGAGTGTCGTAAACAAGCAGTTTTGTTTCCCTCAAGCACTATTCTACTCATTTTTTTCTACTGTATATAATAGGGGTGCCACCAACTCTTTCTCTATGCCTCCCTCCATCCCTCCCACATTTTCACCAACGCTCTCTCTTCTTACGCACATCTTTCCTTTTTATGTTCCATTCCCCTTCTCAATTTCTCCCATACCCATAACTCATACCTCCCTAACTTTGTCTCTTTCATCCCTGTCTCAGTGTGGATGACGACGTGTCTCAGCGTTGCCCGTACGTCTACGTCAACCACACAGGCCGCATTCGCTACGACAGGATGCTGCGTCTCGTCAGTGCCTGCAACCTCGAGATCTTCAACTTTCCCTTCGATGTGCAGAACTGCACAATGACATTCGGCTCCTATATGCATACCAGTAACTAACTTTACTGTGACGTGAAATTACAAGGAGGCCTATGTTGTGATCTACTCATCTTCATCACACAATCAGTTAACTTACTCTGAATAACCAACAGTTGTACCTTTGAAACTATTTTTCTCTCTCCCTGACACCCAGTAAAGGATGTTCGGCTGAGCCCAGCCCTGTCCTTCGAGGAGATGTCAGCAAACTCTAAAAAGTATCTTGAGGCCAGTGGAGAGTGGGAACTGGTCAACATCTATGGACAGGCGTCCGTCCTTAAATTTGGCATTGACGAATGGGACATCATCACATTCTGGGTAAGAGAGGAACGGACGGTGATAGAGACGCAGCATGGACAAAACAATAATGTGTAACGGGCTTCAAGCTCGGTCTGTTCTGTAGTCATGTCTCCTAACCATAGAAATAGAATGGATAGAAAGGCCATTGAACTGCTTGGCATGGTCATTCGACTAGTACGCAACAAAATGGCGATTGTTGTTAGTTGTCACGTTGACAACACGTGAATCGGTTTAATGCGGAAGCAGGCCACTAGATCTTTGCAATGGAATGCTACACATAAAAACGGCTGCTGCTCTGACCTTTCTGCTACATTGATTTGAATTGGAATGGCCTTTCTATACTTTCCATATCTATGCTCCTAACACAGCTGATGTGTTTGCTGCTCCTCCCCAATAGGTTGTGATAAAGCGCCAGCCAATGCTGTACGTGGTCAACCTGCTCATCCCAAGTTCCTTCCTGATGCTGATCGACATCCTGTCCTTCTACCTGCCCCCCCACAGTGTGGACCGTGCCTCCTTCAAGATGACCCTGATTCTGGGCTACACCGTCTTCCTGCTTATCATGAACGACCTGCTGCCCAGCACTGCCAACGGCACGCCCCTCATAGGTCAGCAGCTTCGTCCCTACTTCAGGACACACTGGAGGAAAGTGTAGTCTTAGTGATTCCTATTGAATATGTTCAGGTAGTCCTGCTCTGTTTCAGTTTGTTTTCATGGATTTATTTCCCTAATGAACACAGCCCAGCACAGCTGGAGAGGAATTAGAGCACACTTACTGTAAGGTAGTCTGGATAAGAGCATCTGCTAACTGACTGAAATGTAAAATATCACCATAAAATTTTGAACAGATGAGATCCAGTCCGACTAGAATTATAAAGGCATATAAATTCCTTGGGGCTCAGACACAAATTAATCTCTCATAGACACAAGATTTACTACTTTGTTTCAGGGATAAGATACAAAACAACCAAATGATTAAAATATTATACCCACAAATCTAAGGCCAGTGAGGGACCTGAAGACAATTAAAACAGGCTTGTGAATTGGAAGTGAGTAATATTATACAATTTAAATTATAGGTGTTCAACCCTCTCCTCAAGGACCCCCAGAAGTTCCAGAGTTTTGTTGTAGCCCTGAAAAGGCACACCTAATTAGGCTTGTCAACTATTCATCAAGCCTTTCATTAGTGAATCAGGTGTGCCTGTTCAGGGCTACAACAAAACTCTGGAACGTCTGGGGGGTCACTGAAGAAAGGGTTGAAGAACTATGATTTAAAGGAACTGGAACCTACAGAGATCCATCTCTCTGCTCTCAGGTATCTACTTCTCTGTGTGCCTGGCGCTCATGGTCATCAGCCTGTTAGAGACGGTCATCATCACCAACGTCCTCCATCAAAACTGCATGAAGTACCGCGAGGTGCCCCGGTGGATTCGTGTGGTCGTCCTCCAGTATATCGCCAGCATGATCTGTTACAAATGGCCTGAGGAGCTGGCTCAGCACTCCCTCTCCAAGGCAGCCAGCCAGGAACACAAACCAGCCAGACCAGAGCCTGTTAACCCATCCTGCGGTGTTGCTCCAGCCACCCCTGTGCACGGCCCATCCAAACACACTACCAGCCACAATGGTCGGTCATTCAAAACAGATAATACTAGCAGATAAGTGTCAGTTAGAAAGTAACATAATCTTGGTTGTTTGAATTATGAATGCTGATTTACTGATAGCCATGGTAAATGTAAAGAATAAGGCAGAAAGTGATGTGGTATAAGGCCAATATACCAGGACTAAGAGCTGTTCTTAGGCAGAATTCATCATGGAGTACCTAGACACAGAGCTCAGCCATGGTATATTGGCAATATACCACAAACCGCCTGAGGTAATAATAATGAATTGGATTCATATAGCGCTTTTCAAGGACCCAAAACACTTTACATAGTATGGGGGAAAACCCACCTCACCCACCACCAATGTGTAGAACCTACTTCCATACACATATACACCTGTAGTCACACATAATCAACGCACAAACCCACTTCCTTACACAGTCACACAAAGAATCCCATACACTTTGTTGATGCAAAGCAGCCACATGTACAATCAGGTGAAGAGGTAAGTAGTTATGTATATGCCAATTAGGAATGTGGGGTATTATTAGGTGGCCATGATTGAAATTAGGCCGTGTTGGTAATTTTGCCATGATACCAGGGTTAACACCCCTACTGTTACGATAAAAGCCACAGGATTTTTAATAACCACAGGACACTCATTGTAATGTCCCATCTGAAAGACGGCACTCTACACCGGGCAGATGTCCCCTTCACTGCCCTGGGGCATTAGGAATGATATTTAGACCGGAGGGAGACTGGCCCTCCAACAGCACTTCCAGCTAGCATAGAAATCTAGATGCACCCTAGCGGCAGCAAATATTATTTGCAGCTAGGGTCAGTCTAGCAACTCTCCGTTGGCTTGCGAGCTGGAATGAACAAATTCTGGTCAGGCCAATCACATCGTGTATTGAGTTGGTGGGCTGGCTTAACGTAATTAGAAAGAAATGGTTGCTGCTGCTGGTGAACAGCGGTCTTTCGAATTGGCTTTGGCGGCAACTCTGGTAGACTTGGAGTTAATCTTTTCTTTGAGAAAAGAACAAAGAACAGCAATGAAGTCATTCTTACAAAAGGAAGATGTGTTTGGAGGTTTGCCGACCAGATACTTTGTTGCTCTGGTTGGTTGTTGTGCTATCCTATTGCGTGCAGAGGGAATTTGAAAGACAACCATTTATCCCGCCCCTCAGATTGAGCACTGCCAATGGTGAGTTCCCAGACCCAACATCTTGATGTGGATTTGTCTTTTCAGGCTAACTTCCAGCAGCTTCAAAATCAAATCAGCAGTGAAATATAAGACTCTATGTTGTTGAAAGATATTGCAAAATAAGTTACCAACACAATAAGAGCAGTTAAAAGTGATGTCATACCCATGGTATATGGTCTCAAATACGACGACTATCAACTGATCGGCATTCAGGATTTAAACCACCTGGTTTATAAGAAATGTTATACCACAGGTATGGTATCACATACTGTACATTTTACAGTTTGAATAGTGTTTGTATACAATTTATAGGAGCAGTAAGGAATTTCTGTGGTTTGGAATTTATTGCCAACATGCCCTGGCTAAGTGCTGGTCAAGGCACATCACGGTGTGTCAGGCATAAAAAAAGCTCTCAGCTAACTGATCCTAAATTAGAGATACACCCTAAACACCAAAATACAGTCTAGCTTACCTGATCCTAGAGCAGAGATAAACCATTGATACCAAACTACAGTCTAGCCTGACTGATCCTAGGGCAGAGATAAATTGTTACCACCAAATTAGTCTAGCCTACCTGATCCTAGAGCAGAGATAAAGTGTTAACACTAAACTACAGTCTAGCCTACCTGATCCTAGAGCAGAGATAAACTGTTAACACCAAACTACAGTCGAGCCTACTTGATACTAGAGCAGAGATAAACTGTTAACACCAAACTACAGTCAAGCCTACCTGATCCTAGAGCAGAGATAAACTGTTAACACCAAACTACAGTCTAGCATACCTGATCCTAGAGCAGAAATAAACTGTTAACACCAAACTACAGTCTAGCCTACTTTATTCTAGAGCAGAGATAAACCGATAACATCAAACTACAGTCTAATCTACCTGATCCGAAAGCAGATTTCCAGCCCTGAAAGCGTCTCTTTAACTTCAGGATCAATGGGCGTGTCCCTGGTGCCTGCTGTGCCCGAGCTGCGCCAGATCTGCCAGGACCTGAGTGACCTGCGTGCCCATGTGCTATCCCTGAAGAAGGAGGACGTGCTGCTGGAGCAGTGGTGCCATGTGGGATACGTCCTGGACTTCCTGCTCTTCCGCATTTACCTCATCATCATCTCCTGCTATGCCATGGTCATCATCTGCATGTGGTGTATCTGGATCAAACAATGACACACTTCATAGTTAAATCATATAATCTGGATCAAACAATAAAACAGTTCATAGTTAAATGATATAATCTGGATCAAACAATGACACACTTCATAGTTAAATCATATAATCTGGATCAAACAATGATACACTTCATAGTTAAATCATATAATCTGGATCAAACAATGACACACTTCATAGTTAAATCATATGATCTGGATCAAACAATGATATACATCATAGTTAAATCATACAATCTGGATCAAACAATGACACACTTCATAGTTAAATCGTATAATCTGGATCAAACAATGACACACTTCATAGTTAAATCATATATTCTGGATCAAACAATGACACATTTCATAGTTAAATCATATAATCTGGATCCAACAATGACACACTTTATAGTTAAATCATATAATCTGCATCAAACAATGATACACTTCATAGTTAAATCATATAATCTGGATCAAACAATGATACACTTCACAGTTAAATCATATGATCTGGATCAAACAATGATACACTTCATAGTTAAATCATATAATCTGGATCAAACAATGACACACTTCATAGTTAAATCATATAATCTGGATCAAACAATGACACACTTCATAGTTAAATCATATGATCTGGATCAAACAATGACACACTTCATAGTTAAATCATATAATCTGGATCAAACAATGACACACTTCATAGTTAAATCATATGATCTGGATCAAACAATGATATACATCATAGTTAAATCATACAATATGGATCAAACAATGACACACTTCATAGTTAAATCGTATAATCTGGATCAAACAATGACACACTTCATAGTTAAATCATATATTCTGGATCAAACAATGACACACTTCATAATTAAATCATATAATCTGGATCAAACAATGA
>JACXGM010017130.1:0-19964 GCA_016801145.1 Umbra pygmaea
ACATTATGAGGGGAAGTTATTATTTTCTTATAACTACTGTAGAATGGTGACATTTGCTACATTCCTAAGTGTCTAAGCTTTCTGTAGATATATAACATGTATATATAACCTAGCAATAGGACTTGTGAACCAGTTTTTGGGGGTGGTGGGGGGCAGAAATCTCCCTGTGGCGGGAGAGTGCTCCCTAAGTAGTTAAAGCTCAACAACACATAGATAAATAACTGTCTGGGAAGGACGGGATTGGTTTGACTTTCCCAGTACCCAAAAGAAGAGCTAGAGACAAATAAAGGATGGATATTTCTGAACCAGCACCATGTAAGTTTCAACAAATAAAAATGATGATTTATGACTGGGTATTTTGAATTGGCTTATTTAATATGGGAGTGGATAACATCACTTTAAATAATACAGGATAAGATGATGTTGACGGTTAACAAATGCATATTATGGATAAAATTAGTTTTGTTTGTTTTTGTGTATATCCAGAGGTCGAGGATTGTCCCTGTGTTATTCCTGTGTTCAGTAGAAACATTTAAATATCCAGCTAATAACAACAGAGTCATTTAACTTTTGAGCTAACAGAGCAAGTTACATGGTACAGCTTTAAAAATATGTAATAATATTTCATATGCATGCATAGACCCAAACGAGACACATAGACACAAATAGGATAGATTTTTCTCCTCCTTTGGGGAGGCAACAACTAAAATATGGAAAAGCCACACCACACAGAGCTGGGATTTGGCCTATTAAAAATAGCATGGGTAAAATTCTTAAAGGTGCAACGCATAGACAGCCACATAGCTAATAGCGACACAGTTTTCTTTTTACACACATGGGCAAACACACACACACACACACACACACACACACACACACATGAGACGAGAATGAGGAAGTAGCATTATTCTAACAAAATTTACAGAGACTTTACAAAGTATACCATTGTTGTGGAAATGATCCCAAAATATATTTTTTATTTAAACATTGAATAATAAGAGGACCCAAATAAACCACAAGACAATATTGACCATATTACAATCCACTGTTTAGAGCAGCGATCCTCAAACGCTTCCATGAAGGGCCTAGTGTATGCTGGTTTTCGGTCTCTCCCTTCAATTAGAGCATAATTAGGACCTAGACTGCCAGGTGAGGGGAGATCCTAACCAATTAGTGAGCTACTCCATCAGGCTTGTAAAGGTAAAAGCAAAAACCTGCATACACTAGGCCCTCCATGGAAGGGTTTGAGGACCACTGGCTTAGAGGTAGGAAGAGAGATGTTTCACTGGGCCAGAGTAGGGATGAGACTATTGAATAACTTGTGAGGGTAACAAATGACAGTGTATGTTCTAAAGAAGATAAGGTTTATTATTTGATAGTATAGTAGAAACGGTTTGTAGTTCCAAAGTAGGCATTAGGAAATAGAGGGAGCAGCGGTTGTTATTATGTATGTCGGGAGGACAAGATTAGCATAGGGGGTGACGTTTTATTGTCTTTTGAATGATCAACAAAGGATAATAAACGTTACCAGGTGAGATGATACAGTTAGGAGATAGGGCAGTTGGATATCAATCTTCTGCAGAGATTGGAGATTCAACTGGGGTTTTTGAAAGGAGATTAATGGAGGGATTGGAGGAAAGGATATACCAAAATGGAAATAAATATGTCTTACCCCACATGCACAGACAAGCAGGGTTGCTTTTGCAGGATTGGGAGGTTAAAATAACTGGATTTCCCCATTTGGATGATTAAATCCCCATTAGTTAGATTCCATGCGAGAAAAGAAAGAAAGAAATCTTCTTTGTGGAATGAGAGACAGAGAAGTATGGGGGGTTGAGGTTGACTTAGACACGTTATCTAGGTTCTGGGACCACAAGGCCACACACACACACACTGCTGGAAGAGAGACTGTGTTGTTTTTGGTAACAGAAATGTAGACATAATACCTGTACAAATTAGAATATAATAGGTTGACAGAGCACACATCGATTAATGTACTAAAATTAGAGAAATAAAATAGAATGGACGTGCACATAGTATAGTTAATGAAACCACTGTCTGCATTTTTGGGAAAATACTAACTACAATACAGTATTAACTTTCTTTGCAACACTATATTTTCTATCACCGTCGATTTCTCATTAGTGGATCGGTTCACAAATGGAGAATTAAGGTTGAGGATTTGTTAATGACTCAAAGATACCATAATGTTGCGTACCGTGAGGAGACTGGAGACAGGTGCAATATAAGGAGGTTTTATTCCGTACTCTCTGACGAGAAATAAGTAATCATTCATAGGAACACAAGAACGTAGCAGCAACAGTAACAATACCCAACAAGGGGAAAACAGAAAACACCTGGTTATATACTCTTACAGGCAGTCATTTGCAATCATCAAAAAGGCTGCTACATAGAGAAGGCTAGAACTCCAGGGAAGCGGAGCGTGGACAGCGCCGGGGTGCTGAAGGCACAGACTCCAGGGAGGCAGACTGTGGACAGCAACGGGGTGCTGAAGGTGTTACAGAATCCCCCCCTTGAGGAGCAGCTCCAGCCGTGGAGGTGGAAGGGACGGAGCGGGGACGCCCCCTGGGAAGAGGACCAGGCCGGTCGGGACGCAGATGGTGAAAGTCTCTGCACAGGGAAGGGTCAAGGATGTCCCTTGCCGGTACCCAGCTGCGCTCCTCTGGTCCAAACCCCTCCCAGTCCACCAGATATTGAAGGCAGCCATTCCGTCTGCGGGAGTCCAGGAGACAGCGGTCCAGGAGATAAGCCGTCTCGCCGTCGATGGAAAGAGGAGGAGGAGGAGCACCGCCCTGCACTTCACCGTCCAGGGGACCCCGGACCACCGGCCTAAGGAGAGAGACATGGAAGGTGGGTGAGACTTTCATGTGTTTCGGCAGCTGGAGAGTGTTCGAGACCTCGTTAATCCTGCGGAGCACGGGAAAGGGACCAATAAATCGGGGAGACAGTTTCATACACGGAGTGTTGAGGGACATGTCGCGCGTAGAGACCCAGACCCGGTCTCCGGGCTGGAAAATAGGACCGTCACACCGGTGTCTATCCGCCTGCTCCTTCTGGCGACGCACTGCACGCTGTAAGTCCTCCGCTCTCCGAAACCACTCATCCACTGCCGGTATTTGGGCCATGCTTGGGTGCCACGGTGCCAGAGTGGGTTGGAAACCTAAGACACACTGGAAAGACCTTATATTTGTAAATGTATGCCTCAGGGAATTCTGGGCGTACTCTGCCCACGGTAGGATGTCCGCCCAGTCACCCGGGGTATCCCGGCAGTATGATCTAAGAAACCTCCCAATCTCCTGGTTCACCCTCTCAGACTGACCATTTGATTGGGGGTGGTAACCGGACGTGAGACTCACCGCAATGCCCAGGCGCTCCATGAAGGCCCTCCAGACCCTGGATGTGAATTGGGGTCCACGATCTGTCAGGATGTCCTTAGGGAGGCCGTAGTTGCGGAAGACGAAGGTGAACAATGCCTCTGCCGTTTGAAAAGCAGTGGGCATCCCTAGAAATGGAATCAACTTACAGGACTTTGAGAACCTGCCCACGACAACTAGCACAGTGGTGTTTCCCTTCGACTCGGGTAGATCAGTAATAAAGTCGATGCAAATGTGTGACCAAGGCCTTTGGGGAGTAGGCAAAGGGTGGAGCTTACCGTACGGGAGGTGCCGGGGACTGGTCCTCTATTCACATATAGAACAGGAAGCGACGTACCATTTTACGTTCTTGGCCATGTGAGGCCACCAGTACTTGAGTCGAAGCGCTCCGAGAGTGCGCTGGACCCCCGTGTGCCCCGACGTGGGGAGAGTGTGCGTCCAGACCAACAGGTGATCCCTGTAGTTGTGGGGAACATATAAAAGTCCTGGAGGACAGTTAGGTGGAGAGGGGTGCGTTTCCTGTTCTTGCCGGATCTCCTCATCCACCCTCCACATGATGGGTGCAATGACACGTGCGGGAGGAATAATGGGCGTTTCCGTGGCAATGTTGGTGTTGGCCTCATACAGGCGTGACAGTGCATCTGCTTTGGTGTTTTTTGTACCAGGGCGGTATGTGATGGTGTCATTGAACCTTCTAAGAAACAGAGCCCACCTTGCTTGCCGGGAGTTGAGTCTTCGAGCAGTCTTGAGATACTCCAAGTTGCGGTGGTCGGTCCAAACAAGGAACGGGTGTTTAGCCCCCTCCAACCAATGTCTCCACCGTTTCATAGCCTCCACCACGGCCAGGAGCTCCTTATCCCCCACGTCGTAATTGCACTTGGCTGGACTGAGCTTCCTAGAAAAGAACGCACAGGGGAAGAGCTTAGCGGGGTTACCCTGGCGTTGGGAGAGAACCGCGCCCACGCCCACCTCCGAGGCATCCACTTCCACTAGGAATGGGAGATCGGAATCCGGATGCTTCAGTATGGGCGCTGATGTGAACTTGTCTTTCAGTGCCTGAAAGGCACCCTCTGCTGCGTCGTTCCAGGCCAAGCGACGAAGACCCCCTTTCAGCAAGGCAGTTAAAGGCGCGGCAATGGTCCCAAACGAGCGGATGAACCACCGGTAGTAATTCGCGAAGCCCAGAAACCTCTGGAGCTCCTTCACCGTGGCGGGACGGGCCATGAACAGACTGCCTCCACTTTATCCACCTCCATCTCCAGGCCTGTATCCGTGATTCTATAGCCTAAGAAGGAAACAGAGTGCTGGTGAAACAAACATTTATCCGCTTTTACGAACCGTCGGTGATGGAGTAGCCTTTGTAAAACCTCTCTCACGTGTTGAACGTGCTGTTCGTAGGTAGGAGAAAAAACCATGATATCGTCAATGTAAACCACTACGGAACGACCCGACAGGTCGCAAAATATTTCATTGACAAAAGCCTGGAATACAGATGGAGCATTAGTTAGGCCGTACGGCATCACAAGATATTCATAATGGTCCGAGGTGGTGCTAAAGGCCGTTTTCCATTCATCCCCCTCCCTTATTCGGATGAGATTGTACGCACTGCGCATATCCAGTTTGGTGAAATGTTTTGCTCCGGTCATCAATTCCACTGTGGCATGTATAATGGGTAGAGGGTACCTGTATTTTATTGTGCTGTTGTTCAGGATCCGATAATCCACGCAGGGCCGGAGACCACCGTCCTTTTTCTTCACAAAGAAGACACTGGAGGAGACAGGAGAGGTGGACTGCTTGATGTGCCCATGCGCAAGGCTCTCCTGCACATATCTCTCCATGGCCTCTGTCTCCGAGACAGACAGGGGGTAAACGTGGCTGCGTGGTAGCGGTGCCCCTGGGAGAAGGTCTATAGCGCAGTCCCAGAATCGGTGAGGTGGGAGATGAGTAGCTTTGGTTTTGGAGAAGACCTCGTGTAGGTCCTGGTACTCTGGTGGCTTGACAGCAGAGAGGTCAATGAGGGGATCCGGACTCTCTATGGAGGTGGTGAGGACAGAAACAGGACAACATGTTTTCGAACACTCAGGAGACCATTTCACTATTCTCCTCGCTCTCCATGCTACAACAGGGTCATGTTTACTTAGCCATGGCATGCCGAGAACAACAGGGTGTGACGGAGAAGGGATGAGGAAAAAACGAATCCTCTCAGTGTGTTGCTTTCCTACCGATAGACGAACAGGTGTGGTTTTCTTGGTGATCTCACCGCCACCAACAGGCCTACCATCCACTGCCAATACCGGAATAGGGGTCTCCAGGTCCTCCACGGGGATGTTCCAAGCCTTCACCAAGCCCTCATCCATGAAGTTCCCGGCTGCTCCTGTGTCTAGCAGTGCTCACAAAGGACCAATGACAGGGTATTCATCCAACAATATTTCCACTGTGTATACATTATGGGAAATGGCGAGGCCTGAAACAGGCAGTCCTACCTTTGACCTGGATGGTGGTGCTCTCTCTGGTCGGCGCGGTGGTCCTCGGATATTCGGACAGTGTGCCAAGGTGTGCCCCTCCTCTCCACAGTACAAGCAGAGGCCCAATCGGAGGCGCCAGCTCCGTTCGGCCGGGGTGAGACGGGTAGAGTCCATTTCCATGGGTTCTTCCCTCTCAGTAAATGGAGAGGGAAAAAACGGAGGTTGTGCGCCCAGACGGTGTCTTCCAAGCACGGAGGAGATGGTCTAGCTTCACCGCCATTTCAATCAGCTGGTCCAGCGATGCCTCCTCATCCCTACAGGCCAGCTCAATTTTCACCTCCTCTCTCAACCCCTCCCGGAATAGGGAGAGAAGGGCAGTCTCGTTCCAGCCGCTGGCAGAAGCGAGGGTGCGGAATTCGAGTGCGTCTCCCCGCTCTCTGCCCAAGCGGGAGTGGTCGAAGACGGCCCTGAACAGTGCGACGAACCGGTCATACACCTCCGTCTCTGTGCCGGCCCTCTCCCAGAGGGCGGTGGCCCATTCCAGGGCTTTGCCGGTAAGTAGGGAGACTACGGTGGCGATCTTTGCCCGGTCTGGTGTCTGAGGTCCCGACTTGTGTGCGAAATACAATTCGCATTGTAGTATAAAGCCCCGACACCTCTCCGGGTGTCCATCATATCTCTCGGGAAGGGCGACGTCCATACCTCTGGCAGAGCGGGTAGGGGAGGGAGACCGATCCCCGGGTTGAGCAACGCTCACGGGAGGTGTAACAGACACATCCATCCGCCTGAGGCGTTGAAGGACCTCTTCCACGGCGACCTCCAGATCAGCCAGCTGGTTGTGGTGCTGATGCAGAACGCGATCGCGTTCCCCTAATGCTTCCTCGAAGTCCTCTTTATTTGCTGCCTCCATGTTCAGGTTGGGTATTCTGTTGCGTACCGTGAGGAGACTGGAGACAGGTGCAATATAAGGAGGTTTTATTCCGTACTCTCCAACAAGAAATAAATAATCATTCATAGGAACACAAGAACGTAGCAGCAACAGTAACAATACCCAACAAGGGGAAAACAGAAAACACCTGGTTATATACTCTTACAGGCAGTCATTTGCAATCATGAAATCCCATGCACCTGGTGCGTAATGAGACCCATGAAGCACCTAGAGAACTATTCACAAAAAGGCTGCTACATAGAGAAGGCTAGAACTCCGGGGAAGCGGAGCGTGGACAGCGACGGGGTGCTGAAGGTGTTACACATAATTTGATTACTTACAGTTATAGTTCTTAGAGTAAGGTCAAACACCCTTATTTTGGAGCTGCTAACTTTTAACATTATCATATAGTTGTACATTTCGACAACAAATAGTGTTTTGACAATTACATACAGACTAAAGGTTAAAGTATTTTATCCGTAGTATGAGCCTATTTTAAACAACCCTACAGAAAGGGAAATATAATGCTATGTCTCATCAAGTTGAATCTGATACAAATTATAAGACCTAATATTATTCTTAAGACACATTTTTAAAGTAGACCATATTAAAGTTCACTTCAGCATTCTAACAGGGAGGTGTGTTCAGGATAATTCTGGGTGTATTGCTATCTTGAGGCATCGGAAAGTGATCGAGCCCTTGGCCAACATAAACCTGGTCTAAAGTCAATGGCGAGGCACGTCATAGTTATTTTATGAGCAAATTAATCAAGTGCACCTATGGCATAGGCACAGCGCATGCACACTATGCTTGTTGCACACACACAGGGAAGTGCAGCAGCACACGAACATGCAAAAGATTACAAATAAACATAGTATAACCCTTATAGACCATGCGCCTGGTGCATGGACCCTTTTATCCGCTGTCAAACTAGCAAAAATGGATTTGGACACACCCAAAGCGCACTAGCAACATTCGCTTCGCGCCATGCTCTTAGATCGTTAAAATAAGGCCCATGGTTTAAAAGAGATGTGCGTGACTGCTATTTTTAGAAAATACTTCCTAGCTGTCTTTTTGCAGCTGGAGCAGACCTCCTACCCATATGTCGATTTTATCTTATTTTCTTTCTTCTAACCGTCCACCTTCTCTTTTCAGGCTGTGGTAAGTGGTGTACACCAGGCAGTCTCTTCTTTGGTCTACGTGACAACATCATCAAGCTACCTGATCCTTGTTGTTTTTCCGGTTCAGTGTATCTAGCTATGACATTAAATGGAAACTAACCTACTATGTTTTTAGCAAATGTTTTGAATTAGGTTTGGCTATGTAGAATCCTGACTTGACAAAGGGTAATACCATTCTAAATAGATTACAGAATTTTTATTTTTATTTTACCTTTATTTAACCAGGTTAATTGGTTGATAACAAGTTCTCATTTGCATTCGCGACCTGGCCAAGATAAGGGGTAAGGTGCAAGGCAACATGAAGTTACACACAGAGTACAAACATTCAATTATACAGTTACACATATAAACGGTACTTGGTTCGATTAAAAATACTGTAGATTCAGTGCAAATATGGTCTAAAATAGAGAGGTAAATTATTTAGAATGTTAAGTGGAAGTACAAGAGAAATAACATTAGCATAGGTAAAGTTGTCAGGTTTAGGAGCACAGAACAGAGGGTAAATCCAAATGCAGACAATGGAGTAGTGAGTAATAACAATAATTATGTTGACTGTAGTTGGTAATGACCGGAAACGGGTTGGTTGGAACCTTTATTGAGGGAACAAACAGGACAGGCAGACACATAGGCTTTAACATCATCGTTTATGGTTGGCCATCAGAACCTTCTACCAACAAAGGCCTTAGTGCGGGGAATGCCAGGATGACAGGTGAGGTGAGAGGAATGAGCCCATTTCAAAACAGAGGGACGGAGGTCTTCATGGACAAAAAGAAGATTGGGAGGAACATTTCCCAGACCAGGAGTATTACGAAGAGCAGCCAAAACCTCCTCCTCATTCTTCCAGGTGATAGCTCCCACTACGCACTGGCTGAGTATGATGGTGTCAGGGGGAGAAACCTCGCTGTTTTTCTTGTCATACATTCTCAAAAGGGCATCAGACTTGCCGTTCTTCGATCCCATTCGGTAAGTTAGGGTGAAACGGAAACAACCAAAAAACAAAGCCCACCTGGCCTGATGTGAGCTGAGGCGCTTAGCTGTTCTGATGTATTCCAAGATCTTATGGTCCGTCCACACAATGACAGGAAGCTCCCTCCCTTCGAGCCAGTGACGCCACTCCTCAAGCGCAGCTTTGACAGCAAGCAATTTCCGATTCCCAATGTTATATTTTCTCTGCGCAGAAGAGAAACGAGAAGACAGGAAAGCACAGGGATGTACTTTACCATCAGTGGTGGAACACAAAAACAAACAGTCCAATGAAGTCACATAGTACGTCATTAATGAAATTCTGAAACACCCTAGGGGCATTGGTCAATCCGAAGGGCATAACCAAATATTCAAAGTGACCTAACGGTGTGTTGAATCCTGTGAGCCATTCATCTTCCTCCTTGACCCGAATGAGATGGTAAGCATTCCTGAGGTCCAGTTTGGTGAAGAAGGTTGAACACTGTAGCGACTCAAAATCAGAATTCATCAAAGGCAGAGGATACTTGTTTTTAATAGTTATGTCATTCAGACCCCAGAAATCAATGCACAGACATAATCCACAATCTTTTTTTCCTATGAAGAACCCTGCCCCCAAGGGTGACGAGGATGGACAAATGTGACTGACTGTCAACGCTGTCTGGATGTATTCGTCCAGTGCCTCCCGTTTTGGTTTGGAAAAACTGTATAACCTTGGTTTAGAAAATGTAGACCCAGGCAGGAGTTGACTGGTACAATTATACAGATGGTGAGGAGGTAAATCGAGAGCTCTGTCTTTATTGAAGACCTCTGCCAGATCATAGTAATCAGAAGGAACACTAGTCAGATCCACAGGAGGAATAACAGTCTCAGCTTTAGAACGGGATGCGGGAATAGCAGAGTTTAAACACAAAGCATGGCAATAAGTTAACCATCCTGTTATTTTACTAGTAACCCAGTCAACATTAGGATTATGCTTAACCAGCTAAGTGTGCCCCAGAATTATAGGAACTTGAGGTGAAGAGATGACAAGAAAGCTTATATCTTCGAGGTGATTTCCTGATAGTTGTAATTTCACTTACTGGGTTCTAGTAGTGATGCAAGATATAATCCTGCCATCGATGTTCCTGGCATCTATATCTCTCTCCAATGCTACAGTGGAAATGCTGACTTGGTGCACTAATTCTTCATCTCTTAAACTGTTGTCTGCTCCAGAATCAAGCAAGGCAGCACACTGCAATGACTGACCTTTATACTGGATAGTAACCGGGAAGGTGGTCCGTGGCCTCAAAGAGGGACCTGCAGTGGTGTGGCTTGCATAGGTGGTCCCTACTCCTTGTGAGCCCGTACATTTCCTTGTCTGAGAGAACAAGATGAAAGAAAATGTCCTTTCTCACCACAATACAAACAGGACTTGGTGGCTATGCGCCTTCTCCTCTCAGCATCAAACAACCTGTGCCGATCGAGTTCCAGGGGTTCAGATCCCAGGTCGATACAGTGGAGAGAAGTTAGCTTTAGGGGGCTTGGGCTAGCAATTCTTTTATTGCCTCCTGGTGGTCGGATTGCCGACTGTAACCGGCTCTCTCAATGCCGCTTCTCTCTCTTGCGTTCCCGCATCGACTGTCGAGTCTCACAGACAGAGACATTAGGTCATCAAGTGAGTCAGGTTCTGGGTATGACACCAATTAATCCTTAATGAAATCAGATAGACCGTAATGAAATTCCAACCGCCCTCTACCGCTAGCGTGCAGAACAAGATGGCATATTCGGTAACACTACGGGCCCTATCTTACACCCAGCGCAATTTACTTTTTACACCAACGCATGTATCATTCCTATCTTGCACCCGACGCATATGGGATTTTTCCCTCCACAGACGTGCGTCGGTAAATTAGGGAATGAACTTGCGTTCTTTGGGCGGTTCAGCGAAAAGAAGAGGCGTGTTCCGGCGCAAACATTCCCTGGTGCTATCTTGCAGTTCCCGAAAACAATTCTGCCACTGACTGAAAGGAAAAACTTGGTTAAAAGTCAGTGGCGTGTTTTTCAGATGCTATTTTAAGGGCGCATGTTTGGCCATAATGTAGCTTGTGCACAACGCTCATACACATTATTGCTCCTCTCATCTACACAATTGTAGGAGTTCCCATTATTAGAAGGAAAATATTACCACACGACGCAAATCATTGTTTGTGTCTGAAGAGGGGAAAAAATAGGCATACATCTAATGTACACATTTACTCAAATTATTATATTAATATTTGCACTGATATACATCAACTGCAAGGGAACCCATGTCTTCGCGAATTACCCTGGCTCAAGCCACGACTCATTTATGGCAAACTCTGACATATTTTATGGGAATCCCCCCGTGGATGGGTGGCTGTGAAGGGGACAACGCTATCTGTTAAAAACATGGCTGAGGATGACACCATTTGATGCCAGCAACAGTGCGTGAAATGCTGTTTAATCGAAAACATACACAAACAAGAATATTAGGCACACTGAAAATGCACGTCGGGAGTTTGGATAGGTATCCACTACTCTAGTCGCAGCATTGTTAATGACTTGTTTTGTTTCACACAACATGTCCATAAATAAAGGATGTGTTGATGACATAAATTAGAAAATATTAGAGGACTTAAGGTGACGGATCCGTGTATGAGACGTGATGTTGAAATGCATGTGCCGTTGCTTGCCACTTAACCCAAATTCCTTAGAACTTATTTGACAGAATAGTGAGGCAAGCAAAGTAATCTCGCTCTGTTAGATTACATTGCAAAAATATTACCATGCATTCTTAACCTCGTGATTCAGTGAGAGTGAGCCCAAAACATCGGAAAGTATGTCTTGTGACATTTCTTTATTTACATTTTGTAAAAAAAGTTAAATCAATAATCCGCCGTTATAATAGCAATCTGCCATGGAACATGCGCGCATGCTCTTAAAGGGAATGTGAGCTGACGCTCTGATTGGTTTATTGCACGTTACGCCCAAACCACACCTATGACTAATGAAGCTACTTCAGACCTACCCATTTTAGATGTGCGTCGGGCGCAAGAGTCATTTATCCCGCTGGTAAAATAGCAACAGCGCTCGGGACACTCCCACAATGACACTTGCGTTTCGCGTTTGATACTTGCGTTTCAGATCATTAAAACAGGGCCCTACATTTACTTTGTCTCAAAGATAACAAATGTTTTGAGGCATCCTTACCCATGGGTGAGTTGTCGAATACTTTCCTCATATCAGCCGTGAATGCAGCATATGTATCAGCACCGCCGTTGAGCCTTTCCCAAACAGCTGCAGCCCAATGAAGTGCTTCGCCTCCAAGAAACTGATCACGTAAGCAATCTTCGACCTCTCCGTGGAGTACGTGCATGACTGCGGGTCAAACATTAAACCACACTGGAGTAAAAATGTTTGGCATTCTCCCACATCCCCCTCATACATGGCAGGTGAAAAACCCAGGGCTCACGGATGTTTTCTCATTAGGGTGTGGGTTGAGTAGGCACTGAATGTGATGATGGATCAGGAACAGGCAGGAGTGTGTTGTGTGTTGTGTAATCGAGGATACACTGACAGACAGGTCCTGCAGACCGGACATGATACCTTCGAGTGTAGTTAGGTGGTTTCCCAATATAGCTCCCTATTGAGATATTCCCTGATGAATCGCTTCCATTTCTGATGGATCCATATGGCCGGATTATTCTGGCAGGATTAGGAGCTCAGAACTGAGGGTAAATCCAAACGCAGACAATGGAGTGGTGAGTAATAACAATAATGATGTTTATTGTAGTTGGTTATAATGATAAATGAGTTAGCAGGCAGGCAGGTTCCTGGGGAGCCAAGGTTACGGGTCAACAACCCAGATAGGTGCAGAGACAGGTAGCGAAGAATCGTCCAAACAATAGGAGCAGGCAAGCAGGTTTACATGGGCTTCAGATTTAAGTCACCGGTAGGTACTGAGACAGGTAGCGAAGGTCTGTTCGACGAGTGGAGCTAACAGGCAGGTTTCCAGGGGCTTCGGATTATCATCACAGACAGGTACTGAAAGTGATTCCCCACTCACCTGAACCCAGCATGCACCGCAGATCCCAAAGTTTGCACTCACCTGAACCCAGCACACACTGCAGATCCCTAAGTCCTCACTCACCTGAATGGAGCACTCACAGATCCCAATATAATTTTTTAATGTTTGTGTTTTATATTTCAGTAAAAGAAATGTCAGCGGCAATACTTGTTGTTTCAATGCCAATTTTTATTTTCAATATTACAAGTTACTTTCACTCTTCTAGCTTCATAAGATCATCCATATCCATCAATGAATCTTAACAGGCACTGCGTTGTTGAAGTTGAAACAAGTAGGCAGTTTTGAATTTTGTTTCTAAAATCATAGAACTTTGTTCATTCTTCTAGAAGACATGCAAAAGAAAAGGATCAGTCCTGTTTTCCCAGACTAAGCCTGGTGTATTGGACAAAGTACAAAGTTGACTGCTTATGGTTAGGTACTGTCAAACAATGACATGCTTCAAAGCCATTAATTCAATAGCTTTTCATCATGAGGCTTAGAAACCTGAAAACACTATGAAATTGGTCAGAGAGCACACCCACATGTTGCACATCATTTGATATTTAAAGAGAATGTTTGATTTTAGAAACGTTTTTGTTGAATCACTTAGAAACCTCATCACTTTTAAAATGTTCAGAGAAGACACCCACAGCCTTTGGACTTCCGCAAAAAATGTTTTGGAAGTCATTCAATAAAAAATGTATTAAAAACAATGATAACTTTGTGAGGAAATTGCAAAGGCTGTGTAACACGTGGTGCCCTCTGTGAACAATTTGAAAGTGTTTTCAGATTTGTAAGTCATTCAACAAAAACACTATGGGATTTTTCAATTAACGGCCCTCGCCCTAGTGGAAAAATCTTGAATGGCCAACACCAAAAATATATGGACCATAGCCAAGTTTAGGCAAATTAATTATAAAGGGAAATAAAAGTCTAGATTTTACACCTAAATTTTAGATATTATTAGAATACAGATACAATTGCCCCCAGCACACTCATCCAAAATATTACAGTTTTTATGATAATGTATCTAGGTTTCTATCGCTAGACCAGTGGATTAGGTAAATAGTTCAATTTACCTCAAAATCATTTTAGGGGAATACCTACAAATGGTGTTATTATTCAAAGGATCATTTTAGTTGTGCATTATCAGTGTACATTACGTGTACAATCTCTACCTTTTTGTAAGTTTATTTTAAAAATGTGATGCCTGTTAGATAAACATACTGTAATTGACTTATCTATTTTTCAATGTAAAGCGTACTATACTGGACATTGATCGTTAACCTAACATAAATATATATTTTTCATGTCGGACACATTATATAGGTGAACTTTGTTAATATCAACAAAATATAGGATTGCCGTGATTCAAACCGGGAACCTCTTCTTTCTAAGCCCAGTGACTTCTCCATTCAGCTATGCTGCATCTAGACAAGCTGTAGAAAATATCTGAATTAGTTTGTGTACCACAAAGTACACACATTTCTTTATTTACTTAGAACGCAGGTAATATCTTTAAAACTGATTTTTGGTGATCTTCACTTTAAAAACTCTTCAAATACATATGATGACGAAGAAGAGAGGCTTAACAAATTGTACCATTAAAAATGTGATTAAATCTATCAAAGGCTTATTTGTGTAGTTGATTAATTGAATCAGGTTTGCTAGTTTATGGTTAAAACAAAAACATGGCATGTCTGGGGAGGCCTGAGGAGAGGTTTGGGAACCCTTGGTCTGAAATGGTGAACATAAAGCTTAGGAATCTCTGGATTCTTATGTAAATCGATTTTAAAGACAGCTTTAGAGCTTACTCAATAGTTAATTTTCAACCCTTGGCTGTGAGTATGTTTATAATAGGACTTTTACCAGGCATCAGCAGTATCTGAAGAACTAGGGTGTTTGACTGGGAAAATAAGTCCTTAGAGAACATTGTAGCTCAAGCCCACCATTTTAAGAAAAAGTATAGAAAAAAGACAAAGAGATACAAATGTCTATTCCAATGTATTAGGTGGCTAGTGGTTCCAAGGGGGGTCGTGGCCGTCATCGTGGAAATTCAGGTGGTAAAAGTGGGCTGTGTTTTCTATGTGGCAGTCCTGATCATTGGTGAAGAGAATTCCCAAATCATTCCTTTGGTTACCATGTTACTAATGAACATCATCAACAGACAGCTCCAGACCACCAGCAGTAGCAGCACACCAAATGTTCCTGTGAGTGCCTGACCCTCCAAGGAGGGGTGGGCTGTAATAGTGTACTATAGATGTCTTCTTGCACACCAGATGGGGTTTATCTAGACATCCCAGAAGCTAATATTCCCATCATAGCTTAGTATCTCTAGACAATCCAAAACTCTACCACAGAGTACTGGTGGAATTTCTCAAAACCTGATTTTGCTAAACATGTTTCTGACTATTACAGTAATTTTCCGGGAGACTTGTTTGAATCTGAAACCTATAAATGGGTTGTCAATCATCATTGATCTGTAGCCTATTTTCAGAAGGCTTTTCTGGATAGCTACACTGAGGCTACTAACACAATCATGGGTAATAACTTTTCTATTGAATGTCAACACATGTATATAGGACAGTCTGGTGTAGGTTTGTCCGTGAAACTATATTCCATCGAAAAGTCTCTGTTCCAGCTCCAGCAACCTTATGTCACATTGACCGTGCATCCTGAAGATCAACCAGAGGTGAAAGGAGACATGATTGAGCAGGAGGATAAATGTGAAAACACTGGGGAAGGGGGGTGTATAAATATGTGAGGACAAAGGTTTGATTGTTATACTGCCTACCTTATCTTACTTCATGCATTTTCACTCACTTTCTCCTATGCTCTCCTATCTCCCTCCAATTCTAGCTACACTGCCTGCCAAGCTGTTTTCCAGACACTCCAACGATGTGGGTAAGGTATGCCTGCTTAACCTGTCAATATAATGTTCAAAACATTTACCTAGATGTAACGTGTACCCACTTTCTGTAGAGGCCATTGAAGGTTTCAAGCTGGTGTTGGGATCATTGTTCCGGCAGGATGTAAGTAAGTGTTTGCAACACCCCAATTCATACTGTCAAAAAAACAGGAACTGATAAATACCGGTTTGTATTGGAACTGTGCAGTCAATGCTTGTGTGAATTCTCAATTCCCACTGGTGCCCAACCCAGCTATTATCTCCATTCCAACTGGTACTACGTTTTACACTGTTGTGGTAGAGCTCATACTCAGGTGCTAACATGGATCTGAAGGAAATCCTAACACGAGGGCTGTCTAAATTATTCATTATTTTATAGGATAACTCTAACCTACATAATTTTAGTATTTCAAAAATGCCAATTTTACTATTTCCAACCACTTTTCAAATATATTAACAGAAAAATAAGGTAAATCCTTTATATTTACAGAGCCAAATTCATATTTTCATGTATATTAATTAGTGAACTGCATGAATATGACTGGATTTAAATACAAGGAACATTCTCCTGAATTCCTGAACTTTGTTAGGTTGCACAAGTCCTTCTTTGATTCGTTCTTGGACATCAGCCTCCTGCCGGTCTCCTGAGCGCTGATCCCTCCATCTCTCTTTTCTTGTGAAAGGTACTTAGCAGAAGCCTCAGTCATCACCATTTTTAACAAACCTCTCAATACTTTGCATGTGACAAGGCCAGTTGAACACCTCCATGGGGGTGTGTGGTATAAAATGGAAATATTACAGATATTGATTAGACAAAGCATTGTTATAAAATATGATATGTAATGTATTATTTAGTTTATTGCAAAGATCAATAGTTTGCATTATATTTATAACAGTACTTGCAATGAATATATGAATTAGTCTGAATTAGGGATGCACCGAAATGAAAATTCTTGGCCGAAACCAAATAACGGAAAAGAGAAAACCAAGGCCGAAAACCGAAACAGTGAAAGAAAATATGACGTCACACATGTAACATCCATTAATTGTGTGGCAGCCTGGGAAAACCCTTGACTTTCTGAACTGAATACATCTTTGGAAAGTACAAACTCTCTTGAAAACAAATCTGTTTGAATCATAAAGATCTTTATCACAACTGAAGTTACATCATTTTAAAGTTGACATGGGAGAACTGCATTCAAAGATTCCATTCTGTTTCATTCTAATTTTATTGTGTTGCATGAGGGAAGCATCGACACTCAGCTCGACTGTTTCAAACAGATTATCTATCTGTTAACTACTTTTTTAAACATTACACTCAAAAAAATGCTGGGTTGTTTCTGTAAACACATTGTTGGGTTGATTGTGCTGGGTCAAATTGTTGGGTTGTTTGGGGTACTGTTAACACATTAATGGGTTGCTCATGCTAGGTCAAATGAGTTGTTACAGGGTCATTCACAAATAAACAGCTGGTTGGGTTATTTCGACCCAGCAACTGGTTTATTACTTTTTCATTGTTTGCAGAACTTTCTGGATTCTTCACTTCTGACTGGATGAGCACACCACTCAGAGCAGGCAGTGTTTTATGGTAAGTTAATATGAATGTTTACCTACATTTTTAATACGTTGTGGTAGCAGCAAGATAATTTTACTGTTCAACATGTAGTCTTTGATATGAAAGTCTGAGGGTACGTATTTATTCTGTGAAACAATAAATAGACACAGCTAGTTGGTTAGATGTTTTGACAAAATTTGATGTCGTTACATCTTTTGTTGTAAACCAGCTATATATGAAGCCTTTTTGAAATATGCAGTTTAAATTGTAAATCAATCACGTATCGTATTCATTGTGAACTTTGCGTATTTAAAAGTGAGGAAAACGTTTTGCATGAAATTCATACAAGTGCAGTAAGTTAGTCCCTCGCTGGGCTCGCGCATAAAATCAGCGGGAAATTAGTCTAGGGTAATATAACGTAGTTAGTGAGTTGTGTTTCCACATTTGGTCATATTTGGTACTGTTTTCAATAAATTTTTTATACATCCAGCAAAAAAGCTGAACTATTGTAACCGGGTGGTCTGAAGCAATGTCAACCTGTAGTAATGATAATGGCATTTTATTAAACTGTTTATTATTACTTAAATTAACTAATGTGATCCTACCTTAGTATAATAATTCTCTCAGTTATTATGGTGAGTTAGCGCCCCCTGTGGTGAGATTGAGCAAGAGTAAGATGATTGTTCTGGAACAAGAATAAAATTTGAAAAAAGTAGAGACAAACGCTGAACGCATGAATAGTTCCAATAGGTAACTCTTAAGCAATCAAACCAATTTAGTTACTGTGGTTGAGGCAGAAACTTAAAAGGTACAAACTATTTGAAGGATAACTGTGTAGTAATTGTATAATTGTTAGGGAAAATTTTACAACAATCACAGAGCTGCCGACCTTGTCAAGCAGCGTCTGCATCAAGAGTGTATGGCTGCTGCCTGGAGCCTCCCGTCTCATGCCCTCTCGTCTCATGCCCTCCTGCCCGGTGCGGTGCCTGAGCTTCTGCTTTTCAAGCTAAAAGCTTATGGAGCTACATTTGTGTCTTTATATCGCAATCAAAACTTTTTACTTTGCAAACAAAACTATTTTTTTCAAAAGAAAAACACACGTTTTAATCACATATTATATAATATATATATAAAAAAGTAGAAAACATTTGCTTGCAAAACCAAAACCTTTGCTTGCAAAACCAAAACCTTTGCTTGCAAAACCAAAACCTTTGCTTGCAAAACCAAAATCTTTGCTTGCAAAACATATTTTGTCGATGAACTCTTGAACCCATTCCTGTCGGCTTCCCAATTGGTCAACACAGCAAAACGTCAGAACGTCATTGAACGTAACTCTTTTGGTTCAACTAGTAGCGTGTAGAAAATCACACAGCTGTACCTACCGAGGCAATTTAAATGCGTTTACGATATCATGCCAGGCAAAACGGTGTTGTAGATTACACAATTAATAACTTCAAATGGAGTTGGCATGTAATACGCCAAAAGAAGAACTTCATAGCTTCAATGACGCCATTTCGAAAGAAAAACTCCCAAGTGGGACCCATCCTCTACTTAAACAGTAAGTCATCCGTCGTACCTACAAGCATAGTTACCTTTGCAAATTTGGGTCATCTAATTGTTCATAATTCTTAGTTTACTGTAGCTAGTAAGTGTATTTACCATATGAATAGACTAATGTCTATATGTAACCAAAGGGGGAAAAAGCAAAGCAAGAGAAGCAAATCACCTTGCAAAGTCTGCAACACCCAGTATGGTGACCCAAATGGCCCTAATGCCTGCAGTATACTTAACGCTCCCGACCTGGCGCAGGGATTTAGAGCGCATGAGCCAAGGGCGCGCACCACTTTCTTTTTTTCAGTGGTGCGCGACAAAACGGAAACAGGAAACATAGACGGGTTTTAGTGCACAGTAAACGATTCATAATAACACAGTTAATGGTTCATAATTAAACTGTAAATGGTTCATAACAACACAGTTAAGATAATCTTAGCCACTGTTGACATTAATGTCAATGCTGCTGCCAGTTCTGCCATCGTTTACCTTTTTCTTCTTCTTCTAGTCTGTGAAAATGTCAAAGTCAGTAGCCTCTCCTCAGTTGCGACACCTCTGTTCAGGAGAAGACTGCAACTTGTGTCGCAAGCACCATGCACGAGTATACATAGTTACGGCGCACCCATCACGTCATATTGGCGCGCGCCAGGTCGGGAATCTGTAGTATACTGTGCTCTTAAGGCTACTGTGGAATGGGTAAAATGTGATTCATGTTCTGCCTGGTTTTATGAGAGCTGTGGTGAAGAGAATGGAATCTGTGATGGCGATGGTTTCATTTGCAAAGACTCTGTTTGAAAAATGTTTTCATCACACATAGACAAATCAGTTATTAATTTTGAATGTGAACTTTTTATAATTTGCACATTACGTTCTAAATGTGTTGTTTATGCACGCACACACACACGCACACACACACACACACACACACACACATACACACACACACACACAC
>JACXGM010017131.1:0-19961 GCA_016801145.1 Umbra pygmaea
ATTTTGTGTGCATTTGTGAATTTTGTATGCATTTGTGAATTTTCTGTGCTTTTAAATTTTTGTGTGTGCATGTGTGAATTTTCTGTGCATTTGTGTATCCTGTGTGTGTATTTATGAATCATGTGTGTGCATGTATGAATCATGTGTGTGCATGTATGAATCATGTGTGTGCATGTATGAATCCTGTTTGTGCATATGTAAATGTAGTGTGTGCATTTATCTTTATTGAGACTGTTTTAGCTCCATACAGGGTTAGTGGGAATTCGGAAGGGAGAGAAACGGGGAAAAATTATAATAACTGAAGACACAGAAAAAATATTGTCTTGCATTCTAAAAATCCAAGTGTATTGGACATGAGTTTCCATTTCTATTAGCAGGTTCTAACTACTTTTCCTCAACGGCGTTAGCCAAAATATCAGATCCTGCAAATCAAACACGCTCTCTACACTTAAGTTCCGCGCAGTTTGTGGTGTGTGTGGCAGAGAAGATTTGTGAAGCCTGTCATTATCATGCTCTCAGATGGGAATACTGAATGATTAATTGTCTGATTAAGCTGTCAGTAAAAGCACAAGCAGTATGATCACTACGCCATGATTTAAAATCTACAATACGTTGTTGAATTTAATCTGTTTTATAAAGTGTTATGTAGTAACGAGCTAAATGCCTATTACTGATTTTTGGAAGATTACATGACAAGTGTAGGAGTAAATGCTATTTATGTTTTGTGTCCCATTTAAGTGGAACAGCGAGGGTTGAATGAGAGAACTTAAGTATCTAGCTGAAATGCATTATGCAACATTTTATAAAAATAAGTTCTGAATCGGTCTTTTGAGCAGTGCAGGATCGTTTTAAACTATAAACAATTATGCGAGTGACAATGGAATCAACTGGTTTAATAATGCACAGATTACAGTGCTTATAGAAAATCATCATACCCCTTTTGTCTTACAGCCTGAAATCAAAACATTTAAAGATATATAAGTTTGGTTCAAACTTTATTTACACATTTTGCCCTACAACAAGTTTCAGAAATGTAATAAAAAAAATTAGAATAACAAGAGTTGGAAAAGTGATCAGTCCCATGATTTCATAATTCGTAGTGCTAACTTTTGCTTTAATTACAGGCGTCAGTCTGTTTGGATATGTCTCTATTAGCTTTGTGCACCTAATTTGTGGAATTCTTCCTTGCACAATTATTTGAGTTCAGTCAAATTTAATGGTGAGCAGTGATTGACTAGTGTCTTCAAGTCCATCCACTATTTTTTTATTGGATTTAAGTCAGGACTCTGACTTGGCCACTCAAGGAAATTCACCTTTCTGTCCTTAAGCCACTGCATAGTTTTTTTGGCGGTGTGTTTAGGAACGTATTCCTGCTGGAAGGTGAACCAGGTGCTCATGTTCAGCTGGCTAGTAAAGGGCTGCAGGTATTCCTCAAGAATTTGGGTGTACTTGGCTGCATCCATTTTCCCTCCAGTCTTGGCCAATTTCCCAGTCCTCACTGAAGAGCACTTCACAGTAGGTGTTTTGGGTGGTGTGCTGTGTTTGGTTTTTGCCAAACATAACGCTTGCAGTCCATAAAGTTCAATCTTGGTCTCATCTGATCATAAACTTCAGCCACATGGCATTACGCCCCAGTCAGACCAGTTGCCTCAAGTTTAGTACGGTAGGAATACATTAATTTTCAATAGAACGCTGCATTTGGCTTGTGTCACTTGCATTGCAGAAGCAGTTGCAGGACATTTTGTATGATGTATCCATTCGAGAAATTGAACAGATGCTTTGAATTGTATGTATTGGACACACCTCGCTAGGGAAAGTTTCATGATTTGCTGCAAATATATCCAATTATTTTTTCATTTGTTTAATACTTAAAACATTTCATAAAATTCTAGATTGTTTTTATATTAATTGCATATATTTAACATAGTCTTCTATGACATACTCATTTATTTTTAGAGCCAATTATAATGTCTCCCCCAAAAGGACAAGTGAACATTCAGGATAAATACCTGAGGTAGATGAGATTTCAGCCTCTCAAACTTACAATTACACCAACATTAAGAAAAGCATTGGTAATCATGCTGTTGTACATGGAGGACCAGCCCCAATGATCCTGCCAACAGTCAAGGTCTGTATGGGTCAAAACGTAAATTCAAAGACTCAAGCAGGCTGGGGAGTTAAATGTTTTGTTTTACTCTGTAGCTACTGGCAGACATGTCATTCAGTCAAGGTCTCGTAGAGAAAGCAAAAACGATTTGTTCCTCCATTATCTTCCGGTGTACAGTGAATACATGCCAAAATGATAGTTGTGTGGCTGCTTAAAGGTTTATGCAACTGTGATGCATTGATGCAGTCGGTCTGACTCGTCCAAGTGTTTTTAATTAATTTATTTTTTTGCAAAGTGTCAACAGGACTCTGCGTGGCCCTTTTTCAGAAGAGGCATCTTTCCTGCCACCCTGTCATACATGCCAGCTTTGTGTAAACTTGTAAGATTGTTGTCACATGCACAGACCAATGAATCTCAGATGTAAGGACTTGTAAGTCCTTTAAAGTTGCCATTGTCCTTTTGGTAGCTTCCCTGATCAATGTCCTCCTGGCTCGTTCATCCAGTGTGGTGGGACGGCCTGATCTAGGAAAGGCGTTGGTGTTGCCATATGCTTTCCACTTCTTAATAATGCACTGAACAGTACTATTTTTAATCTACACTGTCGATCGAGAACAATAACTACACTGTGTGCACAATAATTAGGCAAGTCAGTATTTTGACCATATCACAATTGTTATGCATTATGTTCCAAATCCAAGTTGTATAAACTGGAATGCTTATTGGATTTAAGCATATCAGGTGATGTGTATTTGTGTAATGGAGGGTGTGGCCTAAGGAGATCAACACCCTATATCATGGTGTGCATAATTATTAGGCAGCTTATGTTCCTCAGGCAAAATGGGTCAAACAAGAGACTTAACTGACTTAGAAAAGTCAAATATTGTGAAGTCTTTCAGAGGGATGCAGCACTCTTGAAATTGCTAAGATATTAGGGCGTGATCAAAGAACCATCAAACATTTTGTTGCAAACAGTCAACAGGGTCACAAGAAACGTGTAAATTAACTGCCAAAGATTTGATAAGACTAAAACGTGAAGCTACCAGGAACCCATTATCCTCCAGTGCTGTCATATTCCAGAACTGCAACCTACCAGGAGCGCTCAGCGACATGGCAAGGTAAGGAGGGCTGAAACCCAACCACCACTACACAATAATGACTCTTAATGGGCCCGTGGCTGGATCAGTAATGGGCACAGAGCGCCACTTCAACTCAGAAACCAGCAAGGTGGAGGTGGGATACTGGTATGGGCTGGTATTTTTAAAGGTGAGCTTGTTGGATCTTTTTGGGTTGAAGATGGACTCAAACTCAACTCCCAAACCTGCCAGTTTTTAGAAGACATTTTCTTCAAACAGTAGTACAGGAAAAAATCTGCATGTTTCAAGAAAACCAAGATTTTTATGCAGGGCAATTGTCCATCACATGCATCGAAGTACTCCACTGTGTGGCTAGCCAGTAAAGGCCTTAAAGATGAAAAATGAATGATGTGGCTCTCCCACACCTGACCTAAACAAAAAGTTGATCATCAACAGATCAAGAAACTGACACTCAATGAATGAAAGGCTTGTGACTGTTATTGAAAAGGTGAGTTATTTTGGTCACTGATTTTGTTTTGAAATGTCAAATGTTTATTTGTAAATTTTGAGTTGTTTAGTATTCTCATTGCAACAGATGAAAATCAACAAGGGAGATGGGAAACTTTTTTGTTTATCATTTAGTTGCATAATCATTCTGGACACTAATAGTTGCCCAACAATTGTGCGCACACAGCTATTTTCCAAAGAAAGCCAAGACCTCACTTTTACTTTCCTAACTATTCAGGTTTGAGGTGTATTTCAATTTTGGAAGGACTTGAGAGCACTGTTGTTGTTCAATAATAAAAATAATCCTCAAGAATACACACTTTGTAATATATAATTGTGCACACAGTGTAGAATATGCTTCAGACTGTATTAATGTAACTTGTTATTTATAAATATGATTTTCACACAGGATTCTATAGACCTATTTCCTGCATTCTAGAGCACAGAGTACACCCACATTCATATATTAAATTAGAATGCAGGAAAAATCTTTAAGGTGCCGATTTTTGGAGTCTGCATTTTGAAAACGCAGACTTCTGAAAGCGAACACGACCTCTATAACAGTGAACTAATGTTGCAACAATGTACTGCTTCTAGGACATCCAGCAGGTGAAGACCACAGATGAGCTGGAGAACTTCATGCTGAAGCATGGTGAAAACATCATCGACACCCTTGGGGCCGAGGTGGACCGCCTGGAGAAGGAGCTCAAGGTAGAGAGCAGCTCCCATTTTCTTTTACCCCATTCTCTCCAAAGTTTCATTGCAAGATTTGTGGCGGGAGTTCTATGAGGAAATGAGGTTAAAAGACGTAGAACCAAAAAAACAGTTGGTATTCAGAATATCGGTTTTCACAAGTCAGATCACGGATGGCAGCCAAGGATCCTGAGATGTGACATACAGACACACTGAAATTATATTAT
The DNA here is from genome assembly GCA_016801145.1 of Umbra pygmaea. Classification (NCBI taxonomy): domain Eukaryota; kingdom Metazoa; phylum Chordata; class Actinopteri; order Esociformes; family Umbridae; genus Umbra; species Umbra pygmaea. The sequence continues at coordinate 4,608 of JACXGM010017131.1, forward strand.
TACAAAAAATATCCTGATGTTATTAATAAATACTATTCACACATACTAAACTTTTCCAGTTGCTCCAGGATAGATGAATTCAATATACATTCATCTTTCATTTGCATGTCTGCCTTGTCTCATTTGTGTTTCATATTGCTCCGTGGCATTAAGCACTTGACAGCTATTTGAGCAATGATGTGTTGAGGTAACCTAGATTTTATAACGATCTTACTGGAAATGTGCGATCAGACACTTTTTAGGCTTACGTAAGAATGTTGGAAAGAAATTGGAAAGATGATTACTCACAATCTCAATAGATATGTAATCTGCCTGACATTGTGGGATCTGTGATGTAATAGAATTTACTTTCAGAATTCCTGCAGCTCTTAAGAGCAGTTAAGTTATTGTAGTTTACTATATTCTGACTCACACTTTAACGGACCAACCTGCTGTAATTTTTCAAATAAAAAACAGCAGTAAATTAAACCCCAGTTTTCTGATAATGGCCAGCGGCGTAGTCAACACGAACTAATAAAGGCCGCCCTTAAATTGATGCAAGGAAATTAGTGTGGATTATCTTCAAGGTGGCTTTCATATAATGTGCATTCCAGGTAAGTGTAATGTACATTTCTACCATGTTAATTTAATAGATTCAACAATATATTCATACTAATTTCAACACTTTGTGTTGTATCCTACAACGGAAATAACTCAGGGATAACTGGACCTCGGTTTGCTCGTTTATTGAAGACACATCGCCATATTCTGCCATAGACACACTAGCAAACAAAAACTGCCCCACTGCATGTTAATCTCTGCTATCAACAGTGTTACAAACACCAACACCATGCGCCACCTCCCCCACCTGGACACCCACAATACTACAATCAATATACCACTACACCACATTTCCCTCCCACTTAACTCAGAGAAAATTCTCCCTAAAGACAGAATCCCTCACTACGATTTCAGAGATTTTGAGAAATCCTACTTGTTGGTCATGCTGCTCTCTGCATTCGTTGGTTGGCTGCCATTTTGATGGCGAAGTCAGGGTGCATTTTGTCTAAGGTGCCCCGCAATTTCCTTCCCATCTCTGCAGTTGACAGCCTTGTTGTAGACTGGGGTGTAATATGATAACTAAACAATGCTCTATGCAACTTAGGGCCCACAGTGTTTCGAGAACTCTTTTTCAGTAGTTCCTTAAGCGTCTGGACTGCCCGCTCAGAGTGCTGGATGATAAGGTGCCCAGGTGAGATGCTGTATTCCATTCCGAGACACAGTCTTTGCTCGCATCAATCACAAAACATTGGGCATTTTCCGACACCATTTCAGAAATGCCATGTGTACTGAAACTATCTCTGAGGCAGTTCGGAGTAGTAGCTGTCATTGCAGAATGGACAGGATATGCATCAATCCACTTAGAATGTGCGTTAACTAAGATTAAAAACGTCCTCCCCAGAAATGTACCAGCATAGTCCATATGCACTTTTCTCCACGGCTGTCGGGGCCACTCCCACAGATGAAGGGGGGCATGCACGGGGGCTTTTCTCTGTTCTTGACACACAGAACAACCCCTTACTCTGGCCTCAATGTCAGCATCTAAACTCCTGGCCAGGCTTTTCATCCTTGACATAGCTGGGTGAGACTGATGCAGCTGTTCCAGCAACCCTGAACGTCCTGACTCTGGAATGACAATACAGGCTCCACACAGCACACACCCATGTTGAACACTGAGCTCTTGCTGTCTCTTGCTGTCTCTTGCTGTCTCTTGCTGTCTCTTGCTGTCTCTTGCTGTCTCTTGCTGTCTCTTGCTGTCTCTTGCTGTCTCTTGCTGTCTCTTGCTGTCTCTTGCTGTCTCTTGCTGTCTCTTGCTGTCTTGTTGATGTCGTCAATGGATCAAACAACAGGAAGACGGCTGAAGGCATCAGCATTTCCATAGTCCTTGCCTGCCCTGTAAAAAATGACCAAACACAACAGCTAGACCCTCTTTTTCTAGCTGTGAGTAGTTGTTTTCTGCTACTGAAAGTGTCTGTGATACAAACCTGATGGGCCTCACAGATACATCCGCCATGCGATGTGCCTGCCCCGCTCCCACAGCATATGCTGAACCATCACAGGAAAGCACTAATTGTTTTTCTTCGTCATAGTGGATTTACACACGGCTAGACTGCAGTAACTCTTTGGATTTTTCAAAGGCTTTTGCTTGGTCCACTCCGCTGTCCAACACCAGGGGACGTCCTTCTTCAAAAGCCGGTGCAGTGGAGCCAGTAATGTTGAGAGGTTCGGCAAGAACCGGTTATAGAAATTCAACAGTCCCAAATAGGCTCTTAGCTCTGTTACTGACATCGGTGATGGGGCCTCTTGTACTGCCTGAACTTTTGCCAAAATAGAATAAATACCCGTGGCATCCACTTTATGCCCCAGGAAAACAACTTCCTTCTCAAAGAAGCTTTTCCCCTTTTTAGCCGCGAACCATACCCTTCCGACCACTGCAACACTTGATCCAGTGTCCATAAATGCTCCTGATCATCTTGTCCTGTCAGCAAGATATAATCCAGATATACAGTGACCTTTGGAATATCCTTTAGGACCCCCTCCATTTTCCTCTATAAGATTGCTGGACTGGAACTAACTTCAAACGGTAATCTGGTGTACGTGAACAAGCTCTTGTGCGTATTCACTGTCACATACTGTTTTGATGTCTCATCTAATAATTTGTTGATATGCATGACTGATATATAACTTGCTGCATTTGTCTTCGTCCACTAACACTGCAAACATATCCTTCATTCCGGGAAGGGGATACTGCTCCAGTGACGACTCTTGGTCCCATCTGGCTTTAACACCGGCACCACAGGTGCCGCCTACTCCGAGAATTTCACAGGCTCAACTATATTGTCTTTAATCAGTCGATCCAGTTCAGCCTCCACTTTCTCTCTCATAGCGAAAGGCAGTGACCTCGCTTTAAAGAAATGTGGCTTTGCATCTCTCGATACATGAATCTTAGCCGTGGCTCCTTTTAATGTTCCCAGTTCCTCTTTAAACAGGGATGCAAACAGCGCGCTTTTTGGCCCCTCTCGCTTTTTTCACGTCAGTTTGGGTGACTTGTGTGAATCGTGCAGATCCTAAGTTTTTCTCTGGGGTTGGGGGGTGTCTGACTGGGTCTGATTATAATTTCCTCCACCAAACAAATAAATAGGAAATAAGCAAATCAGAACACTGCGCGCCAAAACAATACTATGCGCACAAGCGTGGAACCATATTTTCTAATGGTGGATACCCATGGATTTACTATGGTTAACGTCTAGATATATTGCACTTTGCTTGCTGTTGGTTAGCTAGCATTGCGACACATTACTTTTCATCACTTTTTTCTTTAGATCCCTGTCCTTGATTTTCTCATATGAAATCCCACGTTACCATATCTTAAGCTATGAAAGCGAGAAACTGGTGAGCAGTGTTGGGGATAACAGTAGTCAAAGTAAAATTTCAAGTAATTAGTTACCAGTTACATTTATAATGAGAAAATTAGTTACATTTACATTAAATTTTCACCTTTTCTGTTTTAGAACACAAGTTAACAATTTATTATCCGGTTATGCAGATTATAGGTTAGCAAAATTGAAGAATACATAGCCTACATTTTAATACCTGGAAATATTAACATTACTTCAAAACTATCAAAGAGCAGGAAGGATAAATGAATGTGTCCTGTGAGCTGTGCGTCATGTGCAAACACCTGTTGAGTGGGAATAAAATATAAAGCTTGTCATTGTTCGTCTCACTCAAAAGTTTTGGACTGAAATGTTTTTTTTCTACTATGGCGTCTATTCTGCCACCCAACAGATCTAAACTGTACCCTTTAGACTCAATATTTCTGGTTCAGGCCTGCTCAATGTATTTTCCATGTGTCTCCATTAATTTCAGTAGCATTACTCGCAGTCAAATCCCATTGCATATTGTATGTAACTCAAATTCATATTTTTATCTGTATTTCTTTAATGAGTTAAATTTTGTTACATTCTCAGACATTGAAATTTTGTTTTACATACAAACACTCACACATTCATCAGAAATAGACTGATCATATTGTTCAATTGGATCATGCCCAGAGAGAGTAGTTACCACAAGTCTGCACCCGACATGATCAGGCAATCACTATCTAGGGGCGGCAAGGTGGCCTAGTTGTTTAAGGCCCATGATTGGGGTCCACTAGTGGTTCAACACCCTTCCCATTTACACACACACACAAGCAAGGTGAAGCCTCTATCATTCTGTTTTTGAGAAAGACAGTTAAACCTAATTAAACCAATCCCAGGTTGTTTCTGTAAATAATAATTATTTCTTAATCAATTTACCATTAAACTTGATTCAAATCATTTAAATATTTGGGAAGGTTAAAAAAAACGTATACGTTTTTGTCCAATGAGTATTGTATGATACTAAACCTAGACACACCAAAAACGCAGTAACGTAACATAGTTACTTTCAATAAAAAGTAATGCATGCAAGGTAACTAAGTAAAGTAACTAGTTACATTTTAAAGTAACATTCCCCAACACTGCTGGTGAGTGGGCTTAGCTAGTCAACAGCCGGTTTAGCTATTTTTAAAGAGGTCCTTTTTTATCATATAAGTCAATGAAAATAGACTGCTGAAGACTGCTGTACAATAAGAGTTGGTTTCGGAGTTAAAATGAAATTGCCGCGGGGCGAGGGTTTCAATGACCTCTCTCTTTTTTGACCATACATGTGTTTGCATCCCTGAATGTTGCGTGTTGTGGGCTATTTGCACATGTTGTCTTTATGTTGCGTGTTGTGGGCTATTTGCACATATTGTCTTTTTGTTGCGTGTTGTGGCCTCTCAGGGCCACCGTACCCTCGCTTGTGTTGACATTTCACATTAGAGATGATTTTCTGAAAGCCTACTTACCTGTAGGCTAGAGTGTAAACCATGAATTAGTCCAGCCTAACCATAATTTAAATTGCATGTGAAACATTACCTTTCACTGCCAGAAATGTTAGATCAGATTGTTAATCAAAACAGTTTTTTTCATACCAATTTACGGTTGAAACAAAAATGTGAAACCTGTTAGTTAAGGACACAAGAACATGTTTGGGAAAACCTGTATCAAAACCACAAATAATAATGCATTGTCACTGAAGTTTTTTTTTTTTACCTCTACAGCAACGCAACCCAGAGGTACGTCACGTTGACCTGGAGATTCTATAAAAGCACAGATCTCTGCATATGAAAGTCCTGCAACCATAAAGATCAGTGGGTGCAGGAGAGCCAAGCAGACACCCATCTCAGAAACCATCTTCATCGCCCTTTCATTTCCAACCAACTCCTCAGAAGTCTTAGAGTAGATTCATTCTGCTTCATGAAAGCAGCAGACACCCGCATCTGTGCGGTGTACTTATGACATTTTTTATTTCAATCTAACTACCCCATTACAAAATAGAAACGCAAGGCTATCGCAGACAAAGCACTCCTGGTGTGCTACTAAAGGTGTGGCTGTGTGCACATTCTTGAAGTTGGACCTGGTCATAGTGCATTGACACTCAGGCAGTGGATGTACTGTTACCTTTTGACCTCTAGTTTTCATTTATTGACTTATGTAAATTCATGCACTTCATCCACTAGTCCCAGTGGAAAGGTCTAGAATATATATATACAGAAGAAATCGACCTCATGAAGCTACATAGACCCAAACACTCTCCTTTAGTATTCTCTATATATCAAAGTAAGTATTTGAGTCAAATTAATAAAAGCAGCAGATGTGATTCTGATTAACTTAAGTTGGAGGTATAAAGAAAATATTTTTCTTTTCAAATTTTGGAAAGTACCTATGCAGTTGGCAAAAAAGTGTGTTGCAATCTTGCCCATTCATAAAATTAAATGAATGGAATTCTGAATTCAGGATGACTACATTTTGATATCAATAGCATATACCATTTTTAACTGACTTTCAAATGTGTTCTAAGATTTACCGATTATTTTGTACATGTAGAATTCAGTGAATTGATGTTGTACAAAGTTGTGCCTACTGAGAAATACAACCAATGCTGTTTAGAAACTGATGTCAAACAACAGCATGTCTGAATTACAGGGTTTTCTTCAAATATTCTGCTTTATAGATGCATTCTTCTATTTTTGGCCACTGGTTTATTAGTGGTGCTGTCAAGCCAAGAAGGGTCCCAGACATTGCATACTGTCACGTACTGTATGTGCTGGTGTGTGCCCAATATATCCTCAAAACCACTTGCTTTCAACCTTGGAATGATATGGCTAAAGGAGTTATGGTAGTGATTGTTTGAATTATTTTACACAAAAAACAAACATTAAATTCCCAGGCCAAAAATGGCCGTTTAGAAAATGATTGAAAGTTATTGCAGAAAATTACAAAAGTACAGAAATGTCAACTGTTTAAAGACCAAGCCAAGAAGCATGTTAAGGCGTACAATGGTCAATATCTACAATTTATAAATTGCTTGAATTCTACCGAATTTGGCTTCTCTCTCCCACACAAACACAGGCTAATGCATCCAATAAAATAATTTATACCGCTGTGATTGAGCATTGGTTTATATTGCAGATAATTGTTACTTTTAGTAAGTTATTTCTAGTGTGTTAGTGGAGGGAGAGTGCTATAATGCCCAGATATAGCACTCTCACTAGCCCAAACCTATTCTCCCTGAGTTAAGAGAGCTGCCTACTTTAGAAGACAGTCCAATAATAATTTCAAGTGATTAATGAATGTAGATAGTTGTAGATGTTCATCATTGTTCCCATTTAAAACTTTGTGTGTTATATTGCACTTGAAAAAATTCAGATGAAAATATGAATAATTAATTGAAAAGATATTCACAGAAACATGCTCTGACTCCTGGTATATCCAGCAACCTTGAACATCCTTAATCTTCTGTTCATTCATTAAATTGCAGACAGTGGTGTCCCTAAGCCAGCTGACATGTGCACATTGCTGATAGGTTTTACTAACCTCTGTGTGGTCACTTATGTGCTTCCTCAATAGGTGTTCCCTCAAATGACATTTACCAGTGTTCACCTAAGTAGTAGTGGGCTACCATTAGTCTGTTTGTATCTGAGATTACATGAAACAAAAATATCTTAACTTGTGGAATGTTCTGTGTAAAGACGAATAGTAAGACAATGTGCCATTTGTAGCACCGATGTTTTTTCAGATCTATGGTTTAATTGCTTTGAGGAACCTCAGCCATAGAGGTGTATTAAGGGCTGAATTTGGATTGTAATTGTAGTATTGACGTTGCTGTTTAGAGCTTCCAAATGTTTTATAGAAGACAACTGGGTGGGGTTTTCCACACTACACCAGTCACATGATTCTCACTTGGTCATCAGTTGGGGTCAGCCTGTGAATTGTACTTGTGAAGAAGAAAATGTACTACTTAATCATAATGGTTCGTCTATCCATCTCAATGCATATGAGGAAGTGGTTCATGGAATAAATTAATGCCCTGAATATCCATAAAAATTGTGAAGATTATACAGCCATTATTCCATCCTAACCAACTTGATCATTTGTACTCCAACCTTGGGTGAATATCTTGTAAATATTTTTTTATTGACTGTACAGGAGGAGGCAGAACTGGTAGACAGGTAGGGATACAGTAAGGAAGGACACCGACAGTCGGCCGAGCCAGGTTTCGAACCTGTCGCGTGGGGGCATGTGTAGACTGGAGTCAGGCGCTTGGATTGCTACACAAACTCCGGTAAAGTGAATTTGTTTTAGGTGACAAGTTCAGCACTTAGTGATTTTGTTAATACACTTAGTATGGTACCTAAGTCCATGTCAAGCCATATCGGTTTAATTGTCTAATTTCTATGTGGGTGTTCTGTAGTTATTCACCCTGCTAAAATGACACTGCTAAACTGACTGGTTTCCATCAAGGTTTATGCTTTTCGTTTCTCATTAATTGAAAGGGGCATGTTCAAAATAATAGCAGTGTGGAGAACAAGCAGTGAGAGCATTCATTCTGTGAAAAACAGGTGTCAAACAGGTGGCCCTTATTCAAGAACGAAGGCAGCAAATGTTGTACCTGCTGGTTATAGTGCATTTCTCTCTGAAAATCTGAGTAAAAAGGGTCGTTCCAGACAATGTTCAGAAGAATAGCGTACGCTGATTAAAAAGTTAATTGGACAGGGGAAAACATACTAAGAAGTGCAGAAAATGATAGGCTGATCAGCTAAATTGATCTTGAATGCTTTAAAATGACAACCAAAACTAGAAAGACGTGGAAGAAAACTGAAAAACCACCATTCGAATTGATTGAAGAATAGCCTAAATGGCAAAGACTAGCCAATGATCAGCTCCAGGGTGATCAAAGAAGATCTAAAGTTACCTGTGAGTACTGTACCAATTAGAAGACGCCTATGTGAAGCCAAATGATCAGCAAGGTGCCTCCGCAAAGTCCCAGTGTTGAAAAAATGACGTTTGCTGAAGGACGTTACAATTTGCCAAAGAACACATTAACTGGTCTAAGGAGAAATGGCACATCATTTTCTGGATTGATGAAAGCAAAATTGTTCTCATTGGGTCTAGGGGCTGCAGACAGTTTGTCAGACAACCCTCCAAATAGCGAAGCATGGTTGCACAAGCATAATGACATGAGGATGTTTCACATACTTATGTCGGGCCTATTTATTGTATTCCAGGGAACTTGGATCAGTTTGAAGGAACCAAAATACTTCAAGAGGTCATTGTGCCTTATGCCGGAGAGGAAATGCCCTTGAAATGGGTGTTCCAACAAGACAACGACCCCAAACACACCAGTAAGCAATCAGCATCTTGTTTCCAGACCAACAAGATTAACGTTATGGAGTGGCCTGCCCATTCCCCGGGTCTTAATCTAATAGAAAGCTTGTGGGGTGACAAAAATACTATTTCTGAGGCAAAACTAAGAAATGCATAGGAACTGTGGAATGTAGTGCAATCGTCCTGAGCTGGATACCTGTTCACAGGTGCCAGAAGTTGGTTGACTCCGTGCAACACAGATCTGAAGCAGTTCTCAGAAATCGTGGATATACAACTAAATATTAGTTCAGTGATTCACAGGACAGCTAAATCGTCAAGCTTTTTTCAGTTTATACAGTAAATGTTTTGAGTTTGTATAGACAAATGCAGACACTGATATTTTTTGAACAGCCTAACATTACTTTTTCACATGGTGCATTATCCTGTTGGAAGTAGCCGTCAGAGGATGGGGACATGTTGGCCATTGAGGGATGGACATGGTCAGAAACAATGCTCAGGTAGGCCGTGGCATTTAATCGATGCCCAATTGGCACTAAGGGGCCTAAAGTGTGCCAAGAAAACATCCCTGAAACCATTACACCACCAGCCTGCACAGTGGTAACAAGCCATCATGGATCCATGTTTTCATTCTGTTTACGCTAAATTCTGACTCTACCATCTAAATGTCTCAACAGAAATCAAGACTCATCAGACCAGGCAACATTTTTCCAGTCTTCAAATGTCCAATTTTGGTGTGCTCTTGCCAATTGTAGCCTCTTTTTCCTATTTGTAGTGGAAATGAGTGGTACCCGGTGGGGTCTTCTGCTTTTGTTGCCCTTCTATCAGTTTGAATCAGTCGGCCCTTTCTCCTCTGACCTCTAGCATCAACAAGGCATTTTCGCCCACAGGACTGCCGCATACTGAATGTTTTTCTCTTTTCACACCATTCTTCGTAAACCCTAGAAATGGTTGTGGGTGAAAATCTCACTAACTGAGCAGATTGTGAAATACTCAGATCGGCCCGTCTGGCACCAACAACCGTGCCACGCTCAAAATTGCTTAAATCACCTTTCTTTCCCATTCTGACATGCAGTTTGGAGTTTAGGAGATTGTCTTGACCAGGACCACAACCCTAAATGCATTGAAGCACCTGGCATGTGATTGGTTGAGTAGATCATTGCATTAAGAAGAAATTGAATGGGTGTTCCTAATAATCCTTTCGGTGAGTGTATATACACACACATATACACACATACATATACATATATACAGTGCCTTGCGAAAGTATTCGGCCCCCTTGAACTTTTCGACCTTTGGCCACATTTCAGGCTTCAAACATAAAGATATGAAACTGTATTTTTTTGTGAAGAATCAACAACAAGTGGGACACAATCATGAAGTGGAACGAAATTTATTGGATATTTCAAACTTTTTTAACAAATAAAAAACTGAAAAATTGTGCGTGCAAAGGTCCGAGATACTGTTGTGGAGAAGTTTAAAGCCGGATTTGGATACAGATAGATTTTCCAAGCTTTAAACATCCCAAGAAACACTGTGCAAGCAATTATATTGAAATGGAAGGAGTATCAGACCACTGCAAATCTACCAAGACCAGGCCGTCCCTCTAAACTTTCAGCTCATACAAGGAGAAGACTGGTCAGAGATGCAGCCAAGAGGCCCATGATCACAGCTGAGGTGGGCGAGTCTGTCCATAGGACAACAATCAGTCGTATACTGCACAAATCTGCCCTTTATGGAAGAGTGGCAAGAAGAAAGCCATTTCTGAAAGATATCCATAAAGTGTAGTTTAAAGTTTGCCACAAGCCACCTGGGAGACACACCAAACATGTGGAAGAAGGTGCTCTGGTCAGATGAAACAAAAAATAAACTTTTTGGCAACAATGCAAAACGTGTAACGTGGCGTAAAAGCAACACAGCTCATCACCCTGAACACACCATCGCCACTGTCAAACGTGGTGGTGGCAGCATCATGGTTTGGGCCTGCTTCTCTTCAGCAGGGACAGGGAAGATGGCTAAAATTGATGGGAAGATGGATGGAGCCAAATACAGGACCATTCTGGAGGAAAACCTGATGGAGTCTGCAAAAGACCTGAGACTGGGACGGAGATTTGTCTTTCCACAAGACAATGATCCAAATCATAAAGCAAAATCTACAATGGAATGGTTCACAAATAAACATATCCAGGTGTTAGAATGGCCAAGTCAAAGTCCAGACCTGAATCCAATTGAGAATCTGTGGGAAGAACTGAAAACTGCTGTTCACAAACGCTCTCCATCCAACCTCACTGAGCTCGAGCTGTTTTGCAAGGAGGAATGGTCAAAAATTTTGCACGCCCAATTTTTCTGTGTTTTATTTGTTAAAAAAGTTAGAAATATTCAATAAATTTCGTTCCACTTCATGATTGTGTCCCACTTGCTGTTGATTCTTCACAAAAAAATACAGTTTGATATCTTTATGTTTGTATCCTGAAATGTGGCAAAAGGTTAAAAAGTTCACACACACACACACACACACACACACACACACACACACACACACACACACACACACACACACACACACACACACACACACACGTGTAGTTTCCAGCCACTTGCTCTTTCAGCTAAATCTTTTTTTTATTTAAACACTTTCCGGTCAAATAAAGTATAAAACTTTGTCATGTCTGATAAAAACAGCTCTTAATGCAATAATTGTCGTGACAATTTATGTTTTATTTTGAAGTCAGTGTTTCCAAAGCTCTAATAATAATAATAATGCAAATGCCTTAAATATATATAGCTACTTACTTCTAAATTATGCATATCTTTTAAATGCATGTGTTTTGTTTTCAATGTACCCCAAGAAGAAGAGTAGATACTGCTTCAGCAATATATTGTAGGCTAATTATTAAATGCTTTAGCCTACACGTAACTACAAACACAATAGTTTTCAATACAAAAAATTTAACGAAGAAGCTTAACATTAAGCAATTAAAAGTTCAATATGTTTTTATATGTTTTATTAGACAGAACATAATATATTAACTACAACATATGCTACCTTTGCATTTTGCACGTCGTTGCAAGTCATTTAACAGTAAGAATAATAATGCGCTGTTCTTGGTGCTCAAACCATTGCTCAGTATTTTTATTTCGTAGGCTTTTGTCCGTGGTGCTGAATGTTTGTGGGCCTGTGTTAGTGCGCCGTAATTTGAGGGCTTAACATTGAAAACTAGATTCTCATTATTATGCTACAACATGCTCCTAGGCCACACATGTATGACAGTCATTGGTTGCTTAGGTGTTGTTTGATCTGCTGAAGCATAATAATGCGAGTTGTTTAATATCAATGTACTCATGGGCTACAAAAGCTACAGTGGCATGGATCATAATGATCATAAATCTAATAAAATAAATCAGAAAACATGATATGCCGATTAACGTTCATATACTACGCGCGTATGTTTATTATTTATAAGATTGAACGATACGTTTTGCAGTTTTTGAATAAAGCTAATTTCAGTACGCTATCGGTGACGTCAACAAAAACAGTCATATTCAACCATGCGCATTGAGCAACCATTGTGAAACATACGAACACCATCGCTGCAGGACCAAGTAAGCTTCTTCGACTGCATATACAATTGTTGACCCTGGCACATCAGAAAAGGACCCGAGACGTTCCAGGTTTTTTTGTCATTAAATGTTGTCATTGACACACAACCATGCGTTGACCGCGAGCGTCAATGTCTTGTCTGGCCATACCATTCCCAAATCGCTTCTACACATCTTTTTTTATTATTATGTGTCACTTTCTCCATTAGGTAAAATCAAGCGTTTGTCATTTGTAATTAGCAACCCATGTAAATCTACATGATTGTGGTTTACATTGCAAATCTGTGGAATTAACGTTTACATGACCGGCGCGCGCTCTTGAGATAATTAACGTTTTCAAAATATGTAGATGCAAAAATAATCACCTGGGTTTTCTTATGGTCCGTATAGCAACTCGGACTAAAACAGACTGCGGTGTTCAGAGATTATTTTGTTTTAATGTTATGTCCAAAGTGGTATATTTTTTAATAGAATTTTCATTTATTGTCGCACCGTATTCAGATCTTCAGTCGTCCACTGCGGTGAAGTTAGAAATATATTAAAGATTCGGACTTTGATCGTCAATAGCTCCTTCATGTAACTAGCCAAAGAGAAACAAATTACATTCTCTAAATCTGCCCACGGTAGCCAACAAGCAACACTAATTCATTTCTTTGTTTCGTTAAAAGGGAAAAAAACTACTTTAGAGTCATGTCAATGGCTTAGTCGCGGTGAATTTTCAGCCAAGGGATCATGTTACAAGTGCATTGTGAATGTGGTGTTACAAAAAAAATGCCAATTTCTTTGACACTAAGTAAAATTGACATCTCAAAACAAGTAAATAGCTCAGGGTCCTGTAGCCTGGAAAAATCCAGACCCAAATCCGGAGGAGATATGGGTCTGGCATCGAGTAATGAAAATGACCCAACTCGAGAGGCGGCACCAAGCATGCATTTGAAAATCTTAAGGTGCTCTCGCGAGAACTCTGGATTTCCAGGGTAAGGGTCCTGTGCCTTACCATGCATTTTTTTAAAGTATTAGCATTTTGGTAATTGATGTAGTTTCCCTATTTTTTACATTAAGTTCAAACAAATGTCAATAGCTTTGAACCTATAAAATCTTTTCAAAAACAACCTCATCACATACATTCAGGAACATCTCCTACACCATCAACACCATTTAGTTTATTGATTTTTGGATTTGGCGTTTTTTAAAATCAGGTAATGCATAAATTATAGCAAAAATGGTCAATAGCTCTGACCACATACAACCACTTTTAAAATAACCTTCTCCCACACCATCAACATCAATTATCTTTAAAATTTTGTGATTTGACTTTTTTTAAATCAATACTAATGGCTAAAATATAGAAATAATGGTCAATAGCTCTGACCCCAAGCAACCTTTTTCAAAACAATCTTTTCACATGTTAAGGGACATCTCCCACACCATCAACATCAATTATCTTTTTAATTTTGTGATTTGGCTTTTTAAATCAATACTAATTACTACAATATAGCAATAATGGTCAATAGCTCTGAACCCACATAACCCTTTTCAAAACAACCTTTTCACATGTGTTAAGGGACATCTTATACACCATGAAAATCAATTATTTTTTAGATTCTTTGATTTGGCTACTTTTAAATTGGTTTTAATGCATAAATTATAGCAATAATGGTCAATAGCTCTGACCCAATACAACCACTTTCAAAACAACCTTTTCACATGTGTTAAGGGACATCTCATACACCATCAACATCAATTATTTCTTTGATTTGGCTTTTTTAAATCAATAGTAATGGCTAAAATATTGCAGTGATGGTCAATAGCTCTGACCCCATACAACCCTTTTCAAAACAGTCTTTTCACATGTGTTAAGGGACATCCTACACCATCAACATCAATGATCTTTTTAGTTTTGTGATTTGGCTTTTTTAAATCAGTATTAATGGCTAGAATATAGTAATAATGGTCAATAGCTTTGACCGCATACAACCACTTCCAAAACAACCTTTTCCCAAGGGTCATCTCATACAGTTAACGCATACATTATAGCAAAAATGGTCAATAGCTTTGACCCTATAGAATCTTGTTCAAAATAATCTTTTCACATGCATTAAGAGACATCTCCTACACCATGAACATCATTCATGTTTTTGATTTTTGACTTTTAAATTATAGCAAAATTGGTCAATACAGTGAGGTAAAAAATTATTTGGTCCCCTGCTGATTTTGTACATTTGCCCACTGATAAAGAACTGATCAGTCTATAATTTTAATGGTAGGTTTATTTAAATAGTGAAAGATCCAGAAAAACACATTTCAAACAAGTTATTTAATTGGTTTGCATGACAATGAGTGAAATAAGTATTTGATCCCCTCTCAATCAGCAAGATTTCTGGCTCCCAGGTGCCTCTTAAACAGGTATCGAGCTGAGATTATGAACATTTCCTTAAAGGGAGTACTCCTAATGTCAGCTTGTTACCTGTGTAAAAGAGTAAAAGACACCTGTCCATCAATCAGATTCCAAACTCTCCACCATGGCCAAGACCTAAGAGCTGTTTAAGGCAGTAGCGTAGCCAGAAAAAAATATTTGGGTGTGCATCTAAAAAACTTGGTGTGCCACATCGATATTTCTCTACATAACAGAGGCCTATACTACGAAGCTATGTTCAACATGCCCTAGATTTCCTTTCATTACCTGGCTTTACTAAACCTAACAATTGCGATAGATACGAGATGTCACGACCGTGGTTATCAATTCATTAAATCAACCCAGGATTTCCCAATTTAGTGACAAGCGCTAATGAAAGCGGAAAAATTGAACTAAATAGTAACAATATTTCAATTCCCGGCACACACGTGGATTTTAAATTAAAAAGCCTTTAATGTGCTTGGCTGTTTTCAGGTTTCAACTACGCGTTTCGGCTTTATGCCTTCATCAGGTTGAAGTTAAAAAGATCCTAACAGGAAGCAATTATATAGCTGGTGAAACAGGTGT
>JACXGM010017132.1:7924-20060 GCA_016801145.1 Umbra pygmaea
GAATCCTTTTGCAGAAATGACTGTTTCAATGCGGCGTGGCATGGAGGCAATCAGCCTGTGGCACTGCTGAGGTGTGATGGAGGCCCAGGATGCTTCGATAGCGGCCTTAAGCTCATCCAGAGTGTTGGGTCTTGCGTCTCTCAACTTCCTCTTCACAATATCCCACAGATTCTCTATGGGGTTCAGGTCAGGAGAGTTGTCAGGCCAATTGATCACAGTAATACCATGGTCAGTAAACCATTTACCAGTGGTTTTGGCACTGTGAGCAGGTGCCAAGTCGTGCTGAAAAATGAAATCTTCATCTCCATGAAGCTTTTCAGCAGATGGTAGCATGAAATGCTCCAAAAGCTCCTGATAGCTAGCTGCATTGACCCTGCCCTTGATAAAACACAGTGGACCAACACCAGCAGCTGACATGGCACCCCAGACCATCACTGACTGTGGGTACTTGACACTGGACTTCAGGCATTTTGGCATTTCCTTCTCCCCAGTCTTCCTCCAGACTCTGGCACCTGATATCCGAATGACATGCAAAATTTGTAGTTGTTTTGTTGTGCTGCTTCTCTGTAGCCCAGGTCAGGCGCTTCTGCCGCTGTTTCTGGTTCAAAAGTGGCTTGACCTGGGGAATGCGGCACCTGTAGTCCATTTCCTGCACACGCCTGTGCACGGTGGCTCTGGATGCTTGTACTCCAGACTCAGTCCACTGCTTCCGGAGGTCATCCAAGGTCTGGAATCGGTCCTTCTCCACAATCTTCCTTAGGGTCCGGTCACCTCTTGTCGTTGTGCAGCATTTTTTGCCACCCTTTTTCTTCCCACAGACTTTCCACTGAGGTGCCTTGATACAGCACTCTGGGAACAGCCTATTTGTTCAGAAATTTCTTTCTGTGTCTTACCCTCTTGCTTGAGGGTGTCAATGATGGCCTTCTGAACAACAGTCAGGTCGGCAGTCTTACCCATGATTGCGGTTTTGAGTAATGAAACAGGCTGGGAGTTTTTAAAAGCCTCAGGAATCTTTTGCAGGTGTTTAGAGTTAATTAGTCGATTCAGATGATTAGGTTAATAGCTCGTTTAGAGACCCTTTTCATGATATGCTAATTCTTTGAGTTAGGAATTTTGGGTTTTCATGAGCTGTATGCCAAAATCATCAGTATTAAAACAATAAATGACATGAAATATTTCAGTTGGTGTGCAATGAATTTAAAATATATGAAAGTTAAATTTTTATAATTACATTATGGAAAATAATGAACTTTATCACAATATGCTAATTTCTTGACAAGGACCTGTACTGTGTTCCTGAATCAGAATAACAAAAAAAGATATTTGCTGTCAATATAAAGAAGTTTGTTTTAAGCAAATTAAGCATTTATTTCACTCTTGAATTTCATACGAAATTAACAATTCAGCCATTTTACACAGTTGACATGAATTTTAAACTAAAATCCCAAATTCAATCCAAAAATACAGGAAACATGGACAGTTATAATCTGATTTTGGTACAGTAGCAACAAATTCAGCCTCATGGAGAATTCAATTATTTTGCCATTTCAGTTTTCCAGTAAAAGAAGGAAGTCCGAAATCACAGATACTACTAGATACTTTTCAGCAACTTCATTAGGTACACCTTGCTAGTACTGGGTTGGACCCACTTTTGCCTTCATACCTTCCTTAATTCTGCGTGGCATAAATTCAACAAGGCGATGGAAACATTCCTTTGAGCTTTTCATCCATATTGACATTAATGCATCACACAGTTGCTGCAGTTTGTCAGCTGCACATCCATTAATGAAAATCTCCCGTTCCACCCCATCCTGATTGGATTGAGGTCTGGTGACTGTGGAGGCCATTTGAGTACAGGGAACACTTTGTCATGTTTAAGAAATCAGTTTGAGATCATGTGAGCTTTGTTACATGTAGCATTATCCAGCTGGAAGTAACCATCAGAAGATGGGTCTACTGTAGCCATAAAGAAATGGACACGGTCAGCAACCATACTCAGGTAGGCTGTGGCATTCAAACAATGCTCAATTGATACAAAAGGTGCTCAAAGTGTGCCAAGAAAATATCCGCCACAACATTACACCACCATTAACAGTATGAAACGTTGATACAAGGCAGGATGGATCCATGCTTTCATGTTGTTTACGCCAAATTCTGACCCGACCATCTGAATGTCTTAGCAGAAATTGAGACTCATCCGACCAGGCAACATTTTTCCAATTTCGTATTGTCCAGTTATGGTGGGCCCGTCCAAATTGTGGCCTCAGATTCCTGTTCCTAACTGACACAAGTGGCACCCGGTGTGATCTTCTGCTGCAGTTGCCTACAGTATCTGCTTCAAGGTTTAACATGTTGTGCGTTCAGAGATGGTCTTCGGAATACCTTGGTTGGAACAAGGGTTTATTTTAGTTACTGTTGCCTTTTAATCAGCTTTGAACATGACCATTTTTCTCTGACCTCTGCCATCAACAAGGCATTTTCACACAGAAAACTGCTCCTCATTGCATATTGTTTTTTCTTTTGACCATTCTCTGTGAACCCTAAAGTTGGTGGACTGGAAAATCCCAGTAGTTCAGCATTTCATGAAATACCCAAGCCAGCTTGTCTGGCACCAACAACCATGCAATGTTCATAGTCACTTAAATCACCTTTCCTCCCCATTATGATGCTTGGTTTGAACTTGTCTTGACCCTATCTACATGCCAAAATGCACTGATTTGCTGCGACGTGATTGGCTAATTAGATATTTGCATTAACGAGCAGTTGAACAGGTGTACCTAATGAAGTATACTCAGCTGTGATAAATGAAAAGACCCAAAGGTTCAAACATGAAAGGTATTTAATTGCTTAACCATAAATATTTAAATACTGTATAACCTCACACAACTTTCAGACTCAGAAATTAATGTAATAATGTACACAGTATGTTAAAAAGAAGCCTAAAATAATTATATGTGGATGTTAATTTTTCATCAAGATTAGATTTTATCAGTACAGCATTGTGCAAATATTTGTAGTGCAATGTAGTACAGTATATCACATCTATGTTTGGTTCAGCTTTGGTCTGTTTAATCAAAATGTGATTCATGCATTTAGAACACAGAGTTCAAACAAAAACTCATTAAAGTGGTACTTTTACAGGGAGACAATAACACTGCCACCATCCAATTAACATTAAGGACCACCTTTGTTCTTTTACCTTAATAACATCCTTTACTGTCTCATGTACTGTATGCACAAGCATAACAAACTTTTCAAACTGATTCAATTATTGCTGAACAGTCGTCACACTGTGACAATTAACCCTGCTCTCGGCGCCGTTTTCAGAAATAGACAGTGTGTCTGAGTCTTCATAAACCTATGTTGAAATTAGATATGAGTGAAGAATCGGTACCCATCAGATAGATGAGACTAATAAATATGCTGATTAGCCAACAATGTGATTTTAAACGTGCAATATGTAATTTTTGGCCACCAGGGGGCTCTCAATCAAAACAATAGCAAAAGATTTACTTGGATGACATCGGGAGGTTGCGTGGGATTATGGGTTTTGTTATCGTCGTCAATGACAACCTTCCAATCTAGCGTCTCCGGCAGAAAAAATGTTCACTGACAAAGCAATGTATTGTTAAAAATATTATAACTTTATTCACGTTATGTTTGGCGGCTCCCTGGAACTTAGAGCAACTATATTATATGACGTCATTGACAGGCGACAAAAAGAAACGTCCCGTGTCTTCAAATTAAATTACAAATTTCTCTGGATTTGAAAGTTGGTGGAAACATTTAGGATAATGTAAGTACACAACTAAGGAATATATATAATATATGTATAGTGATGTTTTCTTTCAATGCAAAGTATGTATTTTGTTATTGTTTTGATTGATATTACATATTGTACCTTTAACCTGTCTACCCTTTACAGTAACAGTTTGATATTTTTTACACATGCTTTTTAGTATTTCCTTTATTGTTTTTGTTGTTTACTCAATGGTGTGGATTCAGTGTATGAAATATGACGCGTTTGACACATTTGTGATAGACAAGCTGTGTGTCAAATTGTCGAGCCCAGTGGTAATTCAAAATAAAAAAAACTGTTCAAAATGTTGCTTGCCCAAATCAGAGGCATCTCTTCAAGTGGAGCTGATACTTTAGCATCCCCCGAATGCTGCAGTGTACTCTTCACGTAATTGATTGTCTTAACATTGCAGCTTTGGCATCAGCTTTCCACTCTACTCAATTTTCTGACAGATCTATGTGCTCTGAATGTTAATGGGTTTCTTCTGTTCTGCTGTGGGAAATGATGGTGAAATCGTGCTATTGAATGTACTCCTGCTCTTATGCTGTAGGAAAGGTAGACACGGCAGTTAAGGCTTGAGAGTGTGAGTAGTTTAGCGATTTGATTAAATGCAAGCCATCGGGTTCAAATCGGATCAGTATTTACAGCATTGCTTATTGTGTGTAACCTTTAATTATGAATGTGCCTTAAGGCGTTAAAGGTGCAATATGTAATAAATATACTGTAATAAATCCCAAAAATGACACCAATGTCTTATCAGATATTAAGGATACATGTTAAGCCGAAATACTATCTTTTCTGACAACAATTCTAATGTCAGTATTTTTTCTTTTTGAAATTTACGTTCTGTGACGGAATTTATGTTTATGTTTCGGCTGTGTGTTGATATCAACTGCCCATTAACAGCACGACCGGGTTGCCAGGCATACCTGTAAAACCCAGCGCACTGCAGCCATGGAAGCAGCAAACACACGAACGAGATCAACAGAGATAGATTCTACCCAAAACATTCTGCATGTTTCTAAACGGCTGCATGACCAGAGACGTAGTAAAACACGGTTTGCTTGTCATGGTTGCGCGGATCTTGTTTGTCAGGTTAGTTTTCGATTCTGGGGAGGAGGGGGCGGACGGAGATAACTCAGGTATTTTGAATTTGGACTGCAGTACCCATTTTAACCATTTGCTTGTCCGTTTTACATATTGGACCTTTAAGATGCCAGTGTCTGTGTTTCTGTGTGTGGTACCTGTGTCCATGTGACGCCGCTAGGCTGAACGAGTTCATTTCTCCTAGAGGGGCAGATGAGATGCCGTTTCTGTACATTGTTCCAATCATGGGGTTTGCCCCTCTCTCCAACAACAAGCTGACCAGCTCAAAGTTCCCTGTGGAGAACAACACGCAACATTAGGAACTCACACACATTTGTGAAGAAACACAGCAGTCTAGAAAAATTGCATTTCTATAAGATTGCAAATATGTTTTAAGCAATTTAAAATAACTGACTTTCCCAAAATGTTGACATTAAGTTTTTGATTTTGCGAAAAGCTTGAAACAGTTTAGCACAGTTTCAACAGAGATTTGTTTTTCACATTCACTTTAATAACTGAGTTTCCATCTTCCAAGCATTTATTAGCACATATTCCTGAATAATAACATCTAATATGTTCATGTAAACAGGAACTGCTGGTGAACTGTCCATAATAGATATACAAAAAAAATCATAGTCATTCTAAGAAGTCAGTATCATGTTTACATTGTTACATTAAGTAATCATTATAATTTCGTTGCATTTGTGCTCAAAATGAGCTTTGACCAACAGTTACCATGGCAACATATGGCGTGGGCCTTCTTTCCGCAAGGGTATTGTAGAGCCAAAGGCTCAGGTGACAAGCAACATTATGTGTGCTGAAATTAACGTTAGTGGTTCATTAGCACATTAAAACAAGTGCAAATTACATAAAATATATTTTAAAAGCGTGTTTACACCTTTGAAACTCCCACCCAGCCATGCAGTATTTGAGAGTGGTGAAGTTTACAACAGCAAACTCCTCAGCTCAACAAACCAAGTGACAGAGACAGTTGAAATGACATATTGGGCATTTAACTCAGGGGGAAAAAAGATTGATTTGAGAGAATTGGGCCGTAGCCTTTATCTCTGCACCCTGTGGATGAATTATTCCTGTTATACACAACCTGCAGCGGAGGCCAGCTGTAGAGGGGTCTCAGTGTAGTTTTCTGCTCCATCCTGCAGGCCTCCTTCCACACTGGATCGGTTATCAAGGAGCAACTGTGTGAGATGAAGTAATGCCAAATGGAAGGCAGAGGTTAGAAAAAAAACACACTTTACTATGAAATGACCATAGCCTAGCTGGGATAATCCCTTCACGCTTATATTCATCAGAACTGCAATACCCACTATTCCGCCGAGATATATTTTGTTGACAAAATGCCAGATTTCTGAGTGAACATTTCCTTTGGTGTGCTGCTATAAAGGACAATCAATCAGTTGGGAATCCCTGATGAACTCTGAATAACACTTTGGCTGAGTGAAGGAGATAAATCATTAAATAGATATTGGTAGGGGATGTTGTTCTGGCTTTCAGCCAGAAACCCCTAAAGAATATAATACATCAAAACTGCAGAGGACATTGTTGAGAAGCTCAGCATCTCTGGGGCTGTGTTTCAGTCTGTGTGAGCATTTGTCTGTTAGTGTTTGCCTGAAGGTACACCCCGACCTTGTTAAACTCCATAACAAACTTTAAGCATAAAAAACACGGCTTGACTGAAAATGCAGTTAGAGGCCACTCAGTGAATTGTACTCTATATAGTAAGCATTCAACATTTACATTTTACAACCAAGGTCAAGCAGGAGAAAAATAAGGACCTAGTTGCCTTTAATTTATAATGCTCCGCCAAAATTATAATAAGAACTAATAATCTGGAATGATATTCAGGTACTCAAAGGGCCACAGGGTCAAAGTTCACACAGGTCAAAATCGTCACTACCTGCACGACAGAGGCGTGTCCGTGCAACACAGCGAAAGTGAGTGGCGTCCCCTGGCGTGTTTCAGGAAAAACTGAGGGGTGCTTGTTTACTGTGCTTGGCACCTGGGAAGTTATAGGTCAAGTTCAAGGGGAGAGAGACACACAGCCATTATAACATTTGCAGCGGAAGAGGGGGTAGGAGTTGGAAGGGGAGAAAAAATAAATGTTGGGGAAAATGTGAGCAGAAAGTGTCCTGATGAGGGATGACCTCGTGTCACCGTGGGCTTCAGGGACAAACGTTGATAGCTTGACAGCTGTTGGCAATTTTATACTGCTAAACTGTCAGGGGGTCTCGTCATCCAAAAGACACTCCCATACTGGCAGTAGGACTCCTCCTGCACTGCCTTGTCTAAAACCTAACTGGTGTACATCAGCTTGCTACCTCGTTGCCTCTCTCGCCCCAGCTCTAAATGTTGTGCTATTTAGTGCGAGATGAGTGTGGGGGAGAGGATATAATTGGTAATGAATACGGACACTATGAGACAACGTGGTGACTCATGGAGAGCAAAGCAATGAAGGCACAGGGAATTTAACATGCAGTTTTTTATTTTTTTATGAATCAATTCTAGATAGCGCACTAGTTGTACTAGTGCTACTATAAATACTTTGATACGAGTGAGTTTACACATCTACAAACTTGAAATGGATTCACACAAAAATATGAATAAAAATAGCCTAAAATATATTTAAAAAAGCATTTAAACAGGACTGCACATTGAGTTATTGTTTCTCACAACTACAACTATTCTGACTGAAAAATATTAACAACAGAGACATACAGACTACACCCAATAAACCATTGTGTGTAAATATTTAATGTACAGAAGCAATGACTCATCAGTCATGGCCATGTCATTTCAATGTTTACTAGTGAAAGCCTTGTATTAAACATCAATATTGTGTAATAAATTGATGGGTTATGTTTAGCATAGTCTTTCACAGCTTGGGCATTCTCCATTTAAAACATAGTTCTTATTTTTTTCATATGAAATGGATCTGGGTTCAGAAGTGAGTTGTAGGATATACTGGTGTGGAGAAATACAGTAATTAGTAAAAGGTAAGACAACTATGGGCCTGGGAGTAACAAACCAGAGGCCACCATCACAGCCAAATCCATTAAGTATTTCACATAGTTGTTTACTGTTTTTTGGTTTGTTATGATCTATCATCAATCAAAAAAGGTAATTTAAAAAAGTAACCTAATTCTTTAACTTGTAACCAGTTGACATAATTTGTTTAGGTTAATCCAATGATTCACTTTTTTCAGTGTAGTCGATGCTCTCTCGTTTATAATAAACTGGGCCCGGTTCCCCAAAACGTTCTTATCGCTAAGTAGTTCTTACATAGCGATAAGAATATTGCTAAGTAGTTCTTAACCTACTAGGTTAAGAACTACTTAGCGATAAGAACGTTTTGGGGAACCGGGCCCTGAACAGTAATGTTGTTGCTCATGCCTTACTTGTCAAACCTACTGTAAGAATTTACAATTAGTGCTTCTCTGTACAACATAGCTATACAATGCTACATGGTGCATAAATCAGTTACAGTGGATTCCATGGGAATTAACTCCCCTTGAACTTTTTCACCTCTTACTGTCTTTCAGAACATGACTAAAATAGATTTAATTGTCCATTCTTCTCAATAACAATCAAACTTCTGAGAATTTGAGAACATCAGTGTAGTGAGTATTGAATTTACCATACTCTAATGGTTTCAAAAAAATAAAGACAATTACAAATACATTGATTTAAAATACTCTAAAACATACAACCTATTTGCAACAAGTTACTAACATAATAGGGGAGAGTTTCAGTTTAAAAGAAACACAAGAAAACAGAGATTTTGACCTTATTTTTTATATATGGCCTAAATTGAAAATAACAATTTGGCTTTAGATTCTCAAAACGCTAACTGAGTCAGAAAATATTTTTTAAGTATATTGGGAGACAAATAATATGCACAATCAAGTTTTACAAAGTTTTCAGTGATTAACCAAAAAGACTCCCAAAAAGATAAAATAAATCAGGGGTCTTATTTTATCAAAGTATTGTAATGGTTTTGTTATTTATTAATATCTTAAATATGTTCAAATTTCTTTCCAATTTGACAGTACAAGAAGTTACGTGGAGACGAAAAGCATTATGAATCAATTTCAATCACACTATGTAAAAAAAAAGGAATGCTTCTTCAATCCACTGAACACCGATGGTAAATGAAATTCATTCTGCCCTTAAATAACCATAGCACACAACAGCGGACCATCTAATAAATTGGATATAGCCTTCTAGCCTGGTGTCAGAGCTATCTGTGCTCCCTTGCTGTCTCTATATGTTACCAGCATTTGGCAGTGGCATGATGGCACAAACAGACAGGCATTCTTATTTGTAAAAACAACAACAACATGAAAATGTTAATGTCTCATATCATGTTACATGCTACCAACACTACAGGAAGCATGCCAAAAGCAGGTGAGACAGGAGGAACGGGGGAACAGGAAACAATGTTACGACACAAAACATATCTCCAAACTATGACAATAATATACATCTGCACACTGATAAGCTTGAATGTGATTGACAGTGGATTTCTAAAGGACAACATTTCTGGAGGGACTGACCTCACTGTTGATGTCTGCACCAGCATCCAGTAGCATCTGAACCATGGCTTCATCCCCCCTTACACAGGCATACATGAGCGGAGTCATCCCCTAGAGAAGACAGAAAGAAGGGATGACAGAGTCTGTCAGTTAGTCAGATGCAGAGGTGACCCATACGGTATCATAGAAGGATGTCAGGAATAAGAAAGCCCTTATTTAAGGGATCACAGTACTCCAGAATTGTGGAAATCACTTTTCATTTTACCTACAAGGGTGGACTGGATACCTTAAAAGCATAAGCTACTAATAGCTTAGCGGGTTCAGAAAGGAATCCTGAGTGAGATGTGTGTCAGTCATCTTTTATGATGAAGGCATATTGTTATCAGTGTAGTCACGTGGTAATTGTGCAACGTATTTAAAGATGTCATTATGCTTTTCATGTGTAAGCTCACTTCTGATTCAGTGCATAATGCTGTCGGGTCAGGTTCGTTTCGGTTCTGTAGTGATTCGGTTCGCGACATGCAGTGATTGTAGTTATAAATGTGTGTAACAGCCGCCATGGGTGGTGAATGCATTTAAATACATAATAAATATAAATATAATAAGATAGTGATCTCATTCCTTGTTATTTATTGTGCTAATGCTGCTATTTATCCTCTTAATTTCGTGAATACCGACGATGACCATGGACATGATGGCTATACATTATTCTTTGGCAAAGCTGGCTGCCTCATGAAACACCACTGTTTATCGCCCCGGCTCGGCGGGAGGTTTTCGGAGCAGTAAAATCCTCAGTCCTACGAAGTTGGAGTTTCCACGCTGCTTTCCTATAAGCATCGGCATCTACTTCATGTACAGTACGTTAACATTGTATTCAGACATTTACAAGCATCATACGATTCCCAACCCTGTACAGCCAGAAGAGGACTGGCCACCCACTGAGTCCAGTTCCTCTCTAGATTTCTTCCTAATTATGCCTATAATGGAGTTTTTCCTAGCCACTGTGAATAGATTGCTGCTGGCTTTTAGGCCGGGCAAGCTGAAGGATCAAGTGTCCAGTACCACTCAGATTGTCCTCCGGCGCATACAAGCTTTAGTTTAGACAGAATACAAAGGACATAAGTTGTATATTGCTTGGAATCAGTCATGGGATATACCAGAGGTGTTTTTTATAACATGTTGCCTAAATAAATGTTTTTGGGTGGATGGTGAGGTCTTATAGCCTGGCAGGCGAGACCCACATCAAGATGTTGGGTCTGGGAACTCACCATTGGCAGTGCTCAATCCGAGGGGCAGGATAAATGGTTGTCTCTTTAAATCCCCTATGCACGCAATAGGATAGCGCTACAACTAACCAGAGCAACGAAGTGTCCGGTCGGCAAAACTATGAACACATCTTCCTTTTGTAAGAATGACTAAAGTGCCGTTCTTTGTTATTTTCTCAAAGAAAAGATTAACTCCAAGTCTACCAGAGTTGCGGCCAAAGCCGATTCGAAAGACCGCTGTTCACCAGCAGCAGCAACCATTTCTTTGTTTTCCCGTAACTACGTTAAGCCCGCCCACCGACTCTATAGACATTGTGATTGGCCTGACCAGAGTTCGGTTTTTCCAGCTCGCAAGTCAACGGAGAGTTGCTAGACTGACCCTAGCTGCAAATTATATTTGCTGCCGCTAGGGTGCGTCTAGATTTCGAGGCTAGGGGTTTAATCTTTTATGATGGTTGTACGGGAGGTTGCTGTTAGTCGATAGACGGTAGGTTACAGTAGCAATGTACTTTGGTTTCGGCTATCAAATCATAGATTATCTCACAATAAGATGATAGTCATCTTGCCCATGTAGGCCACCGATTGCATGAGAAAACAAGCCTTGGGCTGGGTGTATTATACTGGTCATGGTTTTGGCTGTCAAGAAAGGGATTTTCTCGCAATAAGATGACGGTCCTCATCAATAAGGTAATGGTTATCATGTGTAGGCCAGCGGTTTTATGAGAATACATGCCTTGTGCTGGGGCATCATTACTGGTCATACCTTCAGGGTTTTGACCAGGAAACAGAGTTATAGGATTGTACTGTAGGTTTGTCCTTTGACTAGTGATCCCGACTATTTGTTGGAGTAGTTATAACATGTTCCACATGCATCCCCGTTCCCTGTCTGGGTAATCTGTATGTTTGGGGATGGGCTGCTTATGGTCGAGCTGCCTGCATTACGAATGTGGTATCCCAGGTCTTAGAGCGGAGGCAAAAGGGGATCCACGTGGCCCAGATCAAATGGTTGGGTTGTTTCAGTTTTTGGCAACCTAGTACATTAATCGACAACGTCAGAGTTTGTCAACTCATGGATTCTCCAACCGTAAATCTCAGAATTTCTCCCAAATTACGTTCTCAGGAAACTATTTTGAAAACCTTAATTACGTTCTATGCCAACCTATTTAGGGTGTTTTTACGTTTGAACTGCACGTTTTGTTATTAGGCTATATTTGTACTTGAATTACGTTGCTCTGGTACATTTCGTTTAGCGGATTTATGCAAGAACATTCCATACATTCCATAGCGTTCGAAATTATATTGCAACATTCACAGTTAAGGTTAGGTAGGAGGATACTAACGGTTAAGGTTAGGCATGAGGTTACTAACGGTTAAGGTTAGATATGACGTTACTGAGGTTAAGGTTAGAATTAAGGTTAGGGTTAACATTACAA
>JACXGM010017133.1:0-19958 GCA_016801145.1 Umbra pygmaea
ATCGACGCCTGATTTTAAGCTTCCAAATAAAACAAATAAGCGGTTGGCCTGCACCTCAGACCTGAGCGTCTTTATATTTTCTCAGAAAAAATCATTTTCTTTGCCAGATTTCGCTTATCCGTGTCGTAAATTCTAAGGGCGAGGCCTCTAATCAATGCAAATTTGTGGGCGTGTTATTTAAATTACGATGGTTTTCAACAGTCTGATTTATCAACAGCCGCTCATTCGTACGCTGGAATTGGAGTGATACGAAAGTTTTGTAAATCACACGTGAGTCTCGTCGTAAGATGATTTCTGCGCTCAGATCTACACTGTTTTCTACGCACGTTTGATAAATGAGGGCCAGTGTGTGCAGTTTAGAAATAAAACCCTAGACTAAAAGCCAAGCTCATTCATTTGCTCACCAGAAACAGGATTTTAACCCAGACGTTTTATAACGTCTGCCCTGCAGGTAACGAGTCTCCCCTGGTTCTGACCAGTGACCACAGTCGGAAGCACGACAATCAGAAAATGTAAACGGCTGTCCCAGGTTATTACTGGTTGATGCATGCTGTGAATGAGCAGGTGTCTGAGCAGGTGAATGCAACCAAATAATGCCTGAAGTTTAGTTGGAAGATGTGACATTTCCTCTCCTTTACTTTCCCTCACTTTTAATGTTCAGGTTCTGCTCAAGGTTTTGTTTTCCTCCATCATCATTACTGCTGTAAAGCCCACACCAGGAGGGAAAAAAACATCTGAAATCATTCACCATTTTATTCCTCACCCATATCATCTTAACAAGTCATGTTTAAAATTTGACCACGTTACTTTCTTGCCCAAATAAATCTATTTTAGGCAGATGAAAAAATATGTACAAATTACACATTTATATTTATATACATTGTACAGTGTTTAAGGATAAAGTGGACGGTTAAATTGATGGTTTGGAGGTATAAATCCAAGAGATTACCAGAGAAACATTGGTATGAAAGTAACTCAATTCATTGCGAAATACAGTACTTGACTAGTGAGATTAAAGAAACTCCAGACCCTTTAAGAGTCACCTTAAATCAATGTGCCAGTCATGTTTCCAACACGACGCTCACTAAAAACACCTTCGAAAACATTCGGTGAAGTCACCGCAACATTTCCAAAAATACATCTACTCTAGATTCGAGGGATGTGTTTGGTTGACTTCCCGACATTTATTTGTCCAGTTTAATTCTCCTACTGACTCAATTGAAAGATCGACTCATGTCAAAACCAACATTTAGTATTTTCAAAGAAATAGTTGTGAATTACCTATGGATTGAGGTGATTTTAGTGACTGTCATGTCAGAAAAATGACCGGCACAATAATTTAAAACTGTTTAGGCATCTGGAGTGTTCCTGTAATGTGACAACAGGCAAAATAGACGAAGAAAAAAGTATAGAAATGGTTATTTTTCTTCTGTTGGCATCCATGATAAAGTAGTTCTCATCCAGTGATGACATTCAGGTATTATGACAATGGCATAGCATAGTTAGCGCTTTGAGAACTCCATCCATGAGGATGACCTTATCTATAATAAATAAACAGAAGATTGATTGTAAAGCATGTCCCCTTTAACATTAATTGAGAAGACAATTGCCAAGTATAAAAGAAATGAAATTTGAGTAAAACATTAAAAAGAAATAAAAAGCTGATAACAAATGATGCAAACTGTCCATCGAATAGTTTACACAGTAACATTACATTCTCGTGCCAGTCTCATTCACTTGATGGGTGAACAGACTGACTGACAGACATTCATAGGTTACAATTCCTCTGGCCAAACACTGTCCATCTCCGAAATAGAAGTTCAATCCCATTCTTTCACAAATGGAAAAACCAACTTATATCTGTGCAGAGATTCCAAAACAGCTAATTGGAATGCTGAATTGAGTGACCATTTCCTTTAAGGAAACAATAGAAAGATATGATTGGCTCCCAGTAATGCAGAAAGGCACTTTCTATGGTCAATGTCCCTGTGTCTTACATCTCCCTTCGATTGGGCCTCTTGTCTTGTCCATCCACCACCTCCTCCTCCTCTTCATCCTCTTCATAGTTTTCCTGATTGTTCTCTTCTTTGTGTTCTGCAGGGACCTCTTGATCTTTCAATTCATCCTGCAGCAAAAAAAACACTCAAAATTACTTAGTGCACTAAACTTTACATATGATGTACACCAGAGGAAAGCATCACTGGTCCTGGAGGTCTGAAACACATTTTGTTTTGTTTCTAACAGCTGGTTGATTACTTTCATCTGGTGCAAGATCTTATGACTCATTTGTCGAATCACAATATAATTTTATTTACCAGAATGTTAGCAAAACAACGCTTTCATTTGTCAGCAAGACCCACAAGTAATTATGAAGCAGTACAAATTAGTCAACAGCAGAACCTTGGGGTAGCGTTAGGAGAGGTGAAATGGGATATTGTCCTCTCTACAGGTGACTTAGTAATCAATTCACTTAAAAAATCAATGAAACTATGAGGCCCTTTCTTAAAAGGCAGTGTCAAATGAAATTAAAGGACACACTGCCCTGGCTAAATTAAGTATTTAGAAAACTCATGAAGGATGGAGACCAGCTACTGAAACAATCTTTAAAATCAGGCCTCACGACAGATCAACAAATTTACTGTATTACAATAACAATGAGAAAAGTAATTAAGACAAGAAGGCAAGCTAAAGCAAACTTCTTCATTAAAACTATTGAGGAGGCTGAAGGGAACGGGGAAAAAAATCTGGCAAAACATTAAACTGATTGGTAGAAAACAGAATAATAATAACAAAGAATAATTAAAACTGAACTGGTAACTGATCCTAACAGCACAGCTACAGAATTAAACGCCTTCTTTATAAATTATGTCAATTAAATTACCCAACTTCTCAAACCACCTGACTACACCCCTTGTACGGGGGTGTCACGAAAAGGCACAGGGACTGTCTCTTATACACGATCATGAATTTGATCAACCTGTCCTTCAGACATTCAAATGTGCTGTCAGCTTGGAAGGTGGCCATGATCAGTCCCATTTTTTAATCGGGATAGATCAGAAATGACCAATTACCAGGCAATCAGCCTCCTACCGGTTGTATTTAAGGTAGCAGAAAAATGGGTTGCCAAGCTAATGATTAAACATCTAAACATAGGCAGTAATCCATTACACCCCATGCAATTTAGGTTGAGCCCATCACTCCACAGAAAAGTCAAACTGTCTTTTTATAGAGAAAATCAAATGCTCCCTGGATAAAAGCTCTTATGTCAGTGCTGTGTTTTTGGATCTGAAGAGAGCCTTTGACACTGTAAACCATCATGTTCTCTAATACAAACTAACTCTTAAATTTTTCTCCACTAGATGAATTCATACTGGATCATTGTCCAGTAGAAAGCAATGTGTCTGTGTTAGCAACACCAAATCCCCCCTTCTTGACTGTTCAGTAGGGGTCCCCCAAGGCTCCATACATGGTCCGATTTGCACTCTATACTAATGACTTACCTGATGCATGTCAAAATATTAACATCCAGATGTTTTCAGATGCTGTAGCTTACACACATGGCAAAATTTATCAGGAGATCTCATCTACTCTTACATCTGCAGTCGTCCAGGTTGATGACTGGTTTAATAGGTCATGTCTCCATTTGAACACTAGCAGGACCGTCTGCATGGTGTTTTCCACAAAACACAAAAGTGACAGTCTAATGTATTTTTTAGAGGAGAGGAGCTAAGAATTGTAAAGGAATTTAAATATCTGGGGGTGACATTGGAGTTAACCTTCAAAAATCATAAGAAGGGTGGCAAACAAGGTTAAAATAAATCTAAGGAATTTCAAACAAATCAGGCCATTTCCTAGTCTAAGTGCTGCAAGAATGTATCTACACACAATGATATTCTCACACATTGAGTACTGTTTTACAAATTGGTCACTAACTAACATGACAATGCTCAAACCTATTGAAGCATTCTTCAAGAGAGCCATACAAATCTTGGATTAAAAAGTGTTATCATTTCATCACAGTAGCATACTGGAAAAACAGAAATTGGGTTAAAAATTTTAAACATGTCTGTTTTGTATACAAGGCTATACATCATTCTGCCCCTCTTCCAAATAATGGAGTGGTGGTATTACAAGGGCTTCCAAAGGGGACTGTGTAATACCTTTTAGGCGCAACACATTTGAACAAACTGTTTTTTCAGTAGGGAAGTAAATATTGGAATAGCTTGCCCCCGAAAATAAGAGACCGTCAGACATCAATTTTAAAACCCATCTAAAATTCTGGCTTTTAGAAAATCCAAGCTGTACTCACTTTTAACTGCCTCACACTATTCACTTTGTGTGATAATTATATGTTCTGTTGTATTTTGTCTTGACTGCTGCTGTTAGCTTGTCTTGCCTCTCAAGCTATGAGGGTGTTGCATGCTTGTTACTGTTTTTATGTTTTTCTTATTATGTATCTGCCTAGGGACAATAGATGAAAATTAGCTATGGTGCCAACTCTAGCATATTTACATTGTGAACTTGTACTGATGTCCATTAATATGCACTGTCTCTAAATAAATAATTTAACAAATTAAACAAGAAAACATAGTTTTCACAACAATTATACAAGGGAATGAACATACAATTAAAACAGTATCTTCAGAGTAAACCATGTAGGTATATGTACAGTGTGTGTTACAGAGGTCTTTAGTAGAGATGTAGATTTATTGGCGTGTGAAGTGGCAAGGCAGAAAAGTTAAAAAAGAATTAAGACTTCAGCCTAATTCTGCAAATGGATTTTGACAAACAATAAATAAGATGCTGTACAGATTAGTGCATGCAAATGCACCTTGGGTCAAAACTCAGCCCTGTTCTACCCACATGATGAATAACTACACCAGATAGAACAGTCTAGTAGTAAGGGTTGGATCTGAAACATAGCAAGGCACATCATTCAAAGACACAGACTGATCATTGTGGAGCAATGGGAGAGGATTTGCTAGCTTTTAGATGGTTCAATGATCAGGGTACATCCACACACAATGAGCTTGGGGTAACCAGACACATCGGGAGACATTGTACCCGATCCTGCATGAATCTACTGTGACATAAGCAAGCTTAAGTTACTAACACAAGCTTTGTGCTTTACAAGTCACATTTTGTTTACTTACTGGTGTGTATTAAATAAATAATTAATCAAAATGTGTGACCATTTTCCAGCGAAGGTTTCCGTAGTGTTGTTGACTCACATGTTCTCCGTTATCCTCATTGTAGGGGTCCTCTGCCTCCTCATCTTCCACCTCCTCCGGTCTTATCTGCCCCAAGTCCTCCTGCACCATAAAGAATGGGTAGCATTACATACTCAAAGTAACAATGCAGTGTAATCAAGACATTAGTAACCTATTGACGACATTATGAAGATTACACTGAGCTAAGCAACACTACACTAGCAAATAAAAAAGCTTGCTAACAGTCACCAGTGGCCATGGACTCCTTAGCCAAGTCTGGATTATCAAATGCTTTCTTCTTTGGAATTCTCTCTATATCATAGGACTGGACTAGCTAGGCAGCCATGTGTTAGTAGCCATAGCTCAGATGCTACAGGTCATCCAAGTTAATGCAGCAGTAAGAATATTACATCTGTGAGGGCACCATTAATGCAGAAAGATATGTACACATTTTGGAGCAACATAAACAAATAGCCTTTTCCAGGGACGTCCATGCATTTTCCAGCAGGACAACGCCAAACCACAATTCCGCCCAGATCAAAAGTGCATGGTTGCGTAAGCATAGAGTGCGGGTGCTAGCATGGCCTGCCTGCAGACCTGACCTGTGTCCGATTGAGAATGTGTGGCGCATTATGAAATTAGGCAATGAAGGCGCGTACAGTTACACAAGAAACAGTGATGTTACACATTGTTAAAGTCGACTGTCCCAACTTTTATGGAGTGTGATGCAGTCATTAGATTTGTAATGTGTACATTTTCTGAAATAAATAAACTTCACAAAGCAAAACATCACATGTTAATAATGTGTTTTCAATATAGTACAGGGTGAATAGAATTTTCAAATGTCTGTTTCTTTGCATTTTCAATACTTTCCAACTTTTTTGGAATTGGGGTTGTAGAACAAATTGAATCATTATTAATTTAACCTAACTGTGAAAAAACTGTCAAGAAAAGACTGACATCATATTACTGCAAGTCAGCAACCAAAGTTAAAACATTCTTTCTCCTTTATTAAACTAATTAGAACTAAATCACCACTGGAGTTACTAGCTTTTGGAACCAGTGCATTCACACCTGATTCTGGTGGACAGGTGGATGTCAATCAGGGCTGCTTTTTGTTGTTGGGCTTCAGCAACTTCATGTGCTAGACCGAGCGCTTGACTTTCAGGTTGTTTGTTAGGGACAGCGAATGTACTGTCAAAACACTTTCTGGTTGGTCAAGAACTTGAACAGCATGGCTAATCTTTGACTATCCAGAACCTTCCATAGAGTGGATGGGATCAGACATGGCCATATTAGCAAATAGGGAGGGAAGAGACGAGAGTAAACAAAATAGCTATAAAAAAAAAAGTTTTGAAGATCGGTATTCCAGGGTTAGGGAGAGTGGAAATGTTTCCAATAGAAATCTATTAGTCCCCAAAATGTCCTCTAATTATTTACTACAAGGCTATGTGTATACCTCATCCTCTCCCTCTTCCTGATACTGCTCATCCAGGTTGTCTTCTTGCTGGTCTGGGTTTACCGCCATCTGCACACACAGAAACATGGACAACTGTCACTCAGGACAGATATATTTAGCACACCACTTAGAAGTGGATGGATATCGAATTAGTCTTTAGGACTCCCAATAACTATTCCCAACTGTTCCCCCAATATGTTCTTTCACTTTCTAAGTCTTTCTATCCCTCACCTCTCAACCTGATTCCCTCCCTGCTCCCACCCTCTCTCACCACAAGTTCGTCGTCTACGGCTGGGTGGTTGGGGTTTGTGTCTGTGTTTTTGACTGCCGCTTTCTCCTCTTCCTTCTCTTCTCTGGGATGAGGATGCTGGTCCTCTGCCACATCAAACTCATCTTCCCCCTGGTTATTTGGATCATTCTCTGGGTCCAGCTCGCCCTCCATTGCCCCCTACAGGACGGGAGGGCATGGAGAGAGATCATCTTTGTGTGTATGCACTCGGTTGTGAGCGAGAGTATGAATGACATACAGTGCAGCAGTTTGTGCACAGATGCTTAGAAAATGCCAGAATCATACAAAGTACCTTCCAGTCAAAAGTTTTAGAACACCCAGAAATGTAAAAATGTATACGTTCATTCCCGAAGTTGCCATTAATTTGATCTAATTATGGACAAGCTAAATAAAGGTTTCATCATTGGGACACTGAAATGGAATGTATTTTTCTGAAACATAAAATGATATAACTTACAAAAAAAGATGTACAATTGCAATCAAAATTATTCAACCCCGATTACAAATCGAGTTAATTGTCAAAATGTACAGACTTTGAACTGTTTGCAATGAACAAATCAAACAAAAGCAATTGAAATAGCGCAACACAACGAATCCATCAAGTGGTTTCCCCAAATTTATCTGCAAATGCAAATGATAATGACTTCTTCCAGTCAAATATTTTTTTTTAAGAAAGGCTATTTTACCTAAACTGTAAGTATCTATATACACTCACTAGCCACATTATTAGCTACAACTGTTCAAATGCTTGTAAACGCAAATATCTAATCAGCCAATCATGTGGCAGTGAGTCAACACATTTAGGCCTGTAGACATGGTTAAGATGATTTACTGATGTCCAAACCAAGCATGTGGGGAAGAAAGTGGATTGAAGTGAATTTGAATGTGGCATGGCTTTTGGTGTAAGACGGGCTGGTTTGAGTATTCCAGAAAGTGCTGAATTACTGGATTTGTCATCATAGGGTTTACAGAGAATGGTCCAAAAACTAAAAAATATTCAGTGAGTGGCAGTTCTCTGGGCGAAAATGCCTTGTTGATGGCAGAGGAGAAATGCCAGACTGGTTCTAGCTGATAGAAAAGCAACAGTAACCCAAATAACTACTTGTTATAATCGAGAGCAATTTGAAAGCAGGGGTTAACTCCCCTCCTCTTATGATAACTGCTATGGGTCCTTAGTGCCCACAGAGACTCAGGACAGCGGTTTAACGTACCATCCAAGAGGGCACCATACGCCCTGGGGCCCTGGGCCCCTACGCCCTGGGGCATTGGGAATGATCGTAAGACCAGAGGGAGGAGTGCCCCCTACTGGCTCTCCAACACCACTCCCAGCAGCATTTGGTCTCCCACATTCAGCTTCAGAAGCAAACCAGCCACAGGGTACAGGGCGCTATGCTATCAGTTTCACATTATACCATGAGTGTCAGTACATAAGATATAGTAAGATATTGATTTAATCACCTCTGGAACTTGATGATCCACCTCCCCTTGCTTCTCCTTATGCTCACGGTGCAAGTTGACGTTCATCTCTGTACACACAGCAAAAATTCTGTTAGCATTTATATAGAATTAATCAGCTTATACAGACACATTTACAGTCACAGCGATGCCTGGGTGGACATTCTGAACCTAAATCATTGTATATGGATAGGTTACTTTGGCAGAAATGCCATATAAAGCAAAGGTTCCCAACGTGTGGAGCACGAGCGAAATGTTGAGGCAAAGAAATTAAAAACAAAAAGGCTAATGTGTCCTGAAACACGAATGCTGTTTTCCCGGCGCAAGGCTAATCCATCTCATCTATTTGTGTAAAATCATAGATTTGGAATAACTATTTGTTCTATACGGAAGGCAATAAGTTA
This sequence comes from Umbra pygmaea, assembly GCA_016801145.1. Taxonomy (NCBI): domain Eukaryota; kingdom Metazoa; phylum Chordata; class Actinopteri; order Esociformes; family Umbridae; genus Umbra; species Umbra pygmaea. Next base: position 8,818 of record JACXGM010017133.1, read on the forward strand.
AACCTATATTCCACATGTTTCTTTAGCCCGACTAGCCAACTGAGCTTTTTGGAACCGTGACGTGAGCTGCAGCTAAAACAAATATTTACTAATCACGGACAATAACAATTCACACAAAAGGCAGCCTACTCATAACCTATCAAGGTCTTGATTAGAAAAAGATTCATACATTACAATAGGATGTAGCCTATTTAGAAACAATTATTCAAACATGGACATTTTCACTTAGGGGTGTACTCATTTTTGTTGCCAGCGGTTTCAAACTTCAATGGCTGTGTGTTGAGTTATTTTGAGGGGACAGCAAATTTACACTGTTATATAGTACAGGCTGTACGCTCACTACTTTACATTGTAGCAAATTGTCATTTCTTCAGTGTTGTCACATGAAACGTTGTAATCAAATATTTAAAAAAATGTGAGGGGTGTACTCACTTGTGAGATTTTTTAAAATTATAATTATTATTATTATTATATTATTATTATTATTATTATTATTATTATAATATATAATATTTATAAAGCCTGATTAAAACCTATATACTGAAAGTTTTTAATTTGTAATAATTATGAGTATCTTTCTGAGGTGTTGTGAGAACAGTGTTTCTGGCCATTTAGAAAAATAGTGGTTAGGCCCACCCAGCAACCTCATTAGTCATCATCACTGTACAGCTCTGGTTTGACAGTTCTGGCAACCATACTTACTCAACTTTAGTGAACCGCAAGACAGACACGCAAGACAGACACGCAAGACAGACACGCAAGACAGACACGCAAGACAGACACATAATAATTCATACACCGCCGTCGGTGTATGAATGTGTGAATGAATGGGTGAGTGTGAGGCAATGTAAAGCGCTTTGGTGGCCATTGTTGGTCAGAAAAAGCGCTATATAAATGCAGTCCATTTACCATTACACACACACACACACACATAAGACACACACATAAGACACACACATAAGACACACACATAAGACACACACATAAGACACACACATAAGACACACACATAAGACACACACATAAGACACACACATAAGACACACACATAAGACACACACATAAGACACACACATAAGACACACACATTGCCTACATTTCACTTGGGATTCCTTGCCTGATGCTCAGTAACAGAATGGCTGCCATAGAGGCGAGAACACTGTCATGTTTCAAGTTAACCACGGTAAGACTATTATTCTGCTTTGATTGTGCCAATAATATAAATAATATACTACACCTCCAGATTAAACACAGGACCTAAAAAATGTGGGCAATTACGAAAGTCACGGCTGGTTGCTTTAAATGAACTGGGTGATTTATGCAGAGACACACTATTCCTGAAGTCAGATGTTTTACCAAGATAGGCACGAGACAAAAATCTAATTAACCAGTAGAAGCTGTGAGAGTCACTAGTGTGAGCCAAGTTCTCAAGGTAACTGGGCTGAACTTACAATAGATTACCTAAGAGAGAAGTCACAAGCTGACAGAGGCTGCCTGTGAGATGGTGAGATTGCCTCTGTGCAGCAGTCTGTGTATGCGGAGCTCTGGGTGTAGCTGTCCTATCACAGAAACATGTGGACACAGACACAGCTAGCAGTGGTAGTACTATCCAATGAGGATTTGTCTTCATCCCGAGTACGGATATTGACTCTGATATTTAACTCAGATGATACTCCTGCTGGTAAAAAGTAAAATATCTGTACAGGATACTTGCTTCAACCGAGTACTCGCTCAGCTCTAGTTTGCAGTCTCAAGAGCATGGAGGAGATACCAGGAGACGGGCTGTTTCACAAGGAGACCTGGACAGGGCCGTAGAAGGGCATCGACACAGAAGTAGGAAGGGTATCTGTTTCTTAGTGCAAGCAGGAACAGGAGGAGCACTACCACAGCCCTACAAAATGACCTCCAGCAGGTTACTGGTGTGCATGTTTCTGACCAAACCGTCAGAAACAGACTCCACGTGGTTGGCCTGACATCCTCTACTGGAACCTGCACTCACAGCCCAACACTGTGCAACTCAACTGGCATTCGCCAGAGAACACCAGAATAGGCAGGTCTGCCATTGTCACTGTTTTTTTTTTCAAACATGAGAGCAGGTTCACGCTGAGCATGTGACAGAAATGAAAGAGTTTGGAGACACCGTGGTGAATGCTATGCTGCCTGCAACATCATCAAGCATGACCAGATTTGCAGTGGGTCAGTGATGGTCTGGGGAGGCATATCCTTGGAGGGTCACACAAACCTCCCCGTTCTAGCAAACGGTACCCTGACTGCTGTTAGATACCGGGATGAAATCCTCAGACCCATCGTCAGACCTTACCCTGGTACAGTGAGCCCTGGGTTCCTCCTGGTGTTGAACAATGTGTAGGCAGTTCCTGGGTGACGAAGACATTGATGCCATTGACTGGCCCTCACGCCCACACCTGAATCTAACTGAAAACCTCTGGGACATTATGCATCCGAAACTGCCAAGTAGCACCACAGAATGTACAGGAGCTCCCAGTTTACCCGATCCAACTCTGAGGAGATCCCGCAGGACACCATCCAGCATGTCATCGGGAACATGTCCAGATGTTGTCGGGAGTGCATACAGGCACGTGGATGCCATAACCACTCCTGAGTCACATTGTGAGTTGCAGTGATGAAATTGAAAAGTTGGAACAGCCTGTGATTTCAATTGCTTATTTAGATTTTCCAGTGTTTGAATCCAGCCCTCAATCTGTGATTTTGTTTCCAATGACCGTTGATACATCAGTTTGTTATCAACAAATTACCAAACATTTTGATCATTAATATGTTTCGACATCGAGACCAGAAGTGTGATTTGAGTGTTCCCTTAAACATTTTGAGCAGTGTATAAACAGCATTGGTTACACTGGTTGCAGCTTTTTTAATGTGTTTATAATGTATATAAATCTGAATAATTACAGTTCATTAGTATTTTGACCTTGGCACAAGTTGTTTTGGCTTTATAATCGCACAGCAAATGTACAATGAGTCTAAGAGGTTACAGCGTAGATAGTGACAGCTTTCATTTGAGTACACTTACATCTATGAGTCATGCGGGAATTACAGCCCTTTTAAGATATAGCCCTAATATCGGTGTCCCTCCCTTTTAAAATGGATCAAATATTTAGGCAGAAGATTAGGGAGAGGGGAGACTTTAAATATTGATTCACTCACCCCCATGTTCATCATCATCGACATTAGTGTTTTGACCTCCTCTGACATTGTCGTCCATGGTCTCGTAGTCACTCTTCTTCCTAAAGATTACAAGAAACATTTTTTAGCTTTTGCAATTTTCCCCCCTCCCAATTATTTTTTCGCAAATTTCCTCCTAACCCCGGCAACTCCGCAACTCCCTGGACAGATTGCCACGTTGCCGAGCCGGCTGATTTTTTTCGCACTGCTCAGCCAACACGAATGCCTTTAGTCCGATTACGTTCAACTATACTTCCGTGAATAAACATACAGATGCCCAATCTGCACACAAGGGCCCTCGTTTATGAAACATAACAGGCGTAGGACGGACGTACGCACGCAAATTCCTATGCAAAGCAAGGGATTTATCAATTTGAACGTGAGCGTACGCTGCGATAAAATCTGACATCTGGTGTGAATTGGTACATGCAAGTTCTCCAGTGGGACTAGCAGTGGTTCATGGTAGCCTATAACCACCTTGTTCATTGAATTGTTGACCAGCGATCATTGATGAATGTGTGTGTAATTACAATTAATTGTATACAGCTCATTGCTATTAAGTGGTTTATTTTTTCCCTTTGACATTGAGATGGCCTAGAACACAAGGGCTTAATTTGGCATTCAACAATTTCGATCAAATAATAAAAATATATATTAATCAATTTGTAATGTGATTAGTGAAATGTTTATTCAGTCGCTTACTTAAACAAGCGCTTTGGTCGAAGCGATGGCAGATCTGGCTCTGTTAAGGACCTTAATGCGCGCTCTCTACATTGGGGATTTTGGCCACTGGGACCTTTCTGTGGGAGATCTGGGACAGGTCTGGTATATCACAGCCAACAATTATTCGATGTCTGGCAGCAGTATTGAAGGCTATCAAGTCCCTTTCTGCTAGGTATATTCAATTTCCATGAGATGATGCTCAGGAAAGACAATTCTATGAGATTGCTGGGTTTCCAAATGTGATTGGGATGATAAATCGTACTCATGTGCGTCTGTAGCACATCCATGAATGATTACGCATTTATCAATCACAAAAACTTTCAATCAACATTTAGATCACCTGTGATGCCAGGATGTTAGCTCTGAATATGGTAGCCCAGTTGCCTGGGGGGACGTGCTCTTATTTTTCAAAACTGCAGCGTTGGGACAAGGCCACAGGAGGGCGCACTGCATGGCTAGAGTCATCCCCTCAGTGAGTTAAGCCCTCGTACAATTATTATAAAAAGTCTACATAGTTTTGATGTGATTCCTTAAGAAAAAACAACGTTATGTCTCAGACCTTCATCAGGTAAATTCATTTTTACTTTACAGCATTTTCACACCTGCATAAAACTTTTGCACAGTACTGTAGATTTTGCTGCAAGGCACGCAGACCCCTAATTACCAAACACATTTTCACCCAACAATATTTAAAAAGGGGAATGTTGCAGGTTAAAAGTCTGCATTGAAATTCAGTGAAGCCTCTAGATCAATGATACTCAAATCTTACCCTACATGGGCCGGAGCCTGCTGGTATTCTGTTCTACCTCATGATTAATTGCACCCACCTGGTGTCCCAAGATTAAAAAGAAATGCTGGATTAGAGAGTTGTAATGGACCTGGATTCGAGGGACGGATTCGAGGGTTCTAGATCGAGTCTGACCTGAGCTGCTCCTCCTTCAGTAGCAGTTCCTGACGGTCCGCCTCTCGATGATGCTGCTCCTCCCGGTCTTGCTGCTCTCTCATACGCAGCTCTCGCTCCCTCTGGTCCCTCGCCCTCTGGGCCTGCAAGGCCTCCTGACGTTGCCGGAGCTCCCTTGCCCTCTGGGCCTTCTCAGCCTCCATGCGCTGCTGCTCCTGCTGCTGCTCGTAGGCGGACTTCATCCGCTCTCGCTGGGCCTCTTGCTGGAGGGGCACCTCAGGGATGAGATGTATGTCACTTTCTGGGTCCTAGTGAGACGAGGAGACTGCACGTTTCAATGCTCAACTAATACGTTTGCATTACGCAAAGGTCCATATTATACACGTCATTTATTGTGACCCCTTTTCTTTCCCACCAAACAGTTTGTGATATCAAGTTATATCTATGGCGCTGTCTCATCACAACAAATCCCAATGCATTTGGAAGCATTGAACATCACTGTAAGCCTATTGGCCATAGTCAGCATTGTGTGCTAATAAGTTGCCTGTTGAACACAATGATACCAGGAAATCACTGCTAATCTGTGTCACATTTGTGTGACTCACTCTACTCAACTGTAGAGTCAAGAAACAAACCCAGGCTTGGTTGGTCAGCTTGCTGCTACGAAACAGTGCCATAATCTGGGAAGATACCAAAATACCTTTAATATTCAATATAACCTAAATACAAGGTATGATCAGAGTATCTGAATCCGTGCTTGAAATGGGAAGTGGGCAGAGTTACCCGGACATGTTTCATTCAAACCGGAAATCGATAATGGTTTGCTAATCAATTGCTACATTCAGAACTAAACCAATTACAGAACAGCCTCCGACTTTAGCTACAGAGCAATGTTTTTGATCCAAGTCATAGTAATAACGGTGCCGATCAATTCGATGTCAGGCTTAAATTACCGCTTCCGGGAGGCTCTGCCTATTTCCGGGAAGGCCACGGCAATTCCGAGTACGGAAACGAATACTCAGAGCATCCCTACAAAACTCCTTTAATATTCAATATGCAGGTGCATGTAGAAAAAATTTGAATATAGGAAAAGTTAATTTTGTTATGTAATTATATATACATTCATTACACAATGTTACATATATATTTTTATTACAGCTTACAGCCACAGAAGGTCATTGCTGAAAGGGCTGGCTGTTCACATAGTTCTGTATCAAAGCATACTTATGGAAAGTTGACTGGAAGGGAAAAGTGTGGTATGAAAAGGTAAACAATCTACAGGGATGACCGCAGGCTTTCTACTTATTTTCCCCCATTTTCCTCCCTTCCTTATTTCCTCTAATCCTGCCTTGTTGGCAGCTCCGCAACTCCCTGGATAAATCTCTGGGAGGGCGAAGGGCGCACATATGGTTTATCAAAGCCGGCAATTATTTTCGCACTGTTCAAATAACATGGAAGACTTTAGTCAGTTCATGCACGGGATGATTACATTCACAGACTATACTTCCGCAACTGAACCAACAGGCGCCTGATTTTGAAACAACGAGTTGCTGGAAAGCGATGTGGCAGGATAGATAATCTGACTTCTAACCCAAATCCCGGGCAGCACAATACCAATTTGCCCGAGGAAAGTTAGAACCCATAGTCAGTCTTGAACTCATGACGTAGACTGTTGTGCAATGCAGTGACTTAGCCCACTACACCAGGTGGACCCCCCCACAAAATATGTAACTTTATGTGTAATGAAACTAGAATACATGAAGGTGTCACTGTTTTAATTAAATTCCAGAAAGAATTTAAATTTTCCAATATTCAATTTTTATATATTGGCCTCGTGCTAATTTCAGTAATTGCACTCAATCACAAACCAAAATACATAAGCTTGTTATAATCAGCCTGTAAATTAAGTAATCACTAAATATCCTCAAGACAGTTCAAAAGGATCCTAAGTAATAGATCCAGGCCCATCCCTTTGCTATGCAGTGCTACAATGACTGACGTGGCTTTACCATTTGCGGTTGTCGTTTCTGACGGTCCAGAGCGTTGTAGTCTGGCTGGTCCTGTTCCCTCTCCAGCCCGTCCTCCTCATCATCTTGAGGTTGGTCCGACTCCTCCTCCAGTTTCTGGGGCTGCCCCGCCTGCTCCATCTCCTCCTCCGCCAGCTCCCTCCTCCTCTCCGCTTCCCCTTCTCCCTCCCCGTTGCCCTGTTTCTCTTGCTCAGCATTGTGTGACATGGGAGACTGAGAATGGACTTCAGATTTGGCCGCCTCCTCTTGCAGGTCCAACTGGCCAATCAAAAACAGTGCTTTAGACAGTGTGTATGTGTGGGTTTATTTTAAGAAATAAAATGTAATCCCCCACCCAATATGTCATGTCCAATTCCCCATTAAGCGTTGTCACGTCAGGAATCGGCATCAGGTGCCAGGTGGTTGAAGATGGATAACATGCTTCCTCCAAGGTGCACATATGTCAGCTCATCCATGATGCGGATCTCCCATCGCAAAGGTTGTCATGGTCAGCAACAACACTGAGACAGGCTGTGTCATTTACACAATGTTCAATTGGTCTCCAGAGAAAAATCCCCCATGCCATAACACCACCACCCCCAGCCTGAACCATTGATAAAATGCAGGATGGATCCATGCTTTTATGTTGTTTACATCAAATTCTGACCCTACCATCTGAATATCACACCAGGAATTGAGAGTAATCGGAGCAGATTTTTCCTATCTTCTATTGTCCAATTGTTGTGGGCCTGTGCAAATTGAAGCCTCAGTTTCCTGTTCTTAGCTGTCAGTGGCATCCGGTATGATCTTCTGCTGCTGTAGTAACTTAAATCACCTTTCTTCCCCTTTCTGATGCCTCGTCTTGCTGATCGTCTTGACCATGTCTGCATGTCTAAATGCATTGACTTGCCGCCATGTGATTGGCCGATTACATATTTGTTTTAACAAGTAGCAAAACAGGCGTACCTAATGTAGTGTGTTCTTACATCCTACTCACATCCCCACACCTTTGGAAAGAATAAAATAAACCATGACCCTCCCCATTCAAAATACAGAAGACATATTACAAATTGCCATAGCCACAGAAATCTGTTTTGATCAAACGGAAAGATGACTGTTAGAGGTAGTGAGACGCTCATTGTCTTTACAGAGCACATCATATCAAATGTTTTTGTGCTCTACTGGTAATTCTCTTTTTCCAGTCGAGGTAGCGCATTACTTATTTCTCCACCTGAGACAGCAGTACAAATCCCCAAACAAACATTTCAATTTTTCTCTCTCAGATATTTATCCACTTGTCCCATATTAGCAATCCCCAAGCTAGTTCTATCCACTCTGCCAGTCCACAACTGTCAAAATACACCCAGAAATATACTTAAGACAAATGATGTAACATTTATTTAAATGTTAAGGGTATGGATAAACTCACTGTTACTGGGAAATACTCTGTCCAAAATTGATAAACTCGTGTCTAGCAGGAAAGCTAGGACCGGAGGCGAGTGCTCTACCCACTACCTCATCACTACCTCATCACAACTGTAAATATAGAGAAATACACGATGTTCAGCCAGTCAATACTAAAACCCAGAAAGGCTTACAGATACTGAAATGGCAGTGCTTATAAAATTACACAACCCTGCCTTGGACAAAATTAAAAATACTAAATCCTCCCCACAAATTCAAATAAAATAGCATGAACCTCGCCGATTTCCTACAGTGTATCATGTAAAATTCCAATATAATTACTTATTATCGTTAGGTTTATGGTTTGATATTAAAGCTAGGTGAAGTTTAGAGATCGATGTTTGAGTCATTAAGGTTATGGTAAGGTTTAGGGTTACGATGCGTAAAAGTATAACTCTTTTAAGGGCAATCAGTGTCCCCATTTAGATAGCTAAGTAAACATGTGTCAGAATGACATGACCGATTGAGGCTTGAACAAAGAGAAGACTGCTGTACCCTTGACTCTGTGTCCTCATGGTCTACCGCATTGGCGTGTTTTTCCTCATTGGGCTCAGGCAATAAGGCCGCAGGCTGGAAAGGGGGCCGGCCCTCTTCGTGGGGCACAGCTGGTTGGTTTTGCTCATGTTTAATGTTAGGCATCTTGTCCAGCTTGTCCTTGAGTTGTTTATATTCATCAACCTGGACCTAAGAAGAGACCACAAAGAAAATAGACACAAAACAATTACAGAAAACGATTGCAAACCCATTACTAAAACTATACACAAGCATTGTACACCCATTACAGAACCACCACACAACAGCATGCAGACAACCACTACAACTGTCAAACAACCAGTGTACACTAATTTTAAAAATACATTAATACCAGACATACATTACACAACCATTACAAAACCCTAAATCAACCAAAATAATCAAAGGGTACGAGTGAGGCAGAAAAAGCTAACAACATCAAATCAGAGTTAGATTAAAAGGGTACTTGGAAACTTGCAAGAGCAAAGGTTAGTTGAAGGTTAGAAGAGGGTTAAGAGGCAGCCTCCTCTGAACCAGGCAGATGGGGGTCAAGAAAGCCAGAAGACCAGAGTAATGAGGGGTCAGCTTGCGAGGGGCGGGTGCAGGCAGCACACATGCACAAGGACAGCCCACCTGACAAAAAGACATCAAAGGACCATTAGCCCAGTTATCAAACCAACATACATTTCACTATTGAATGGCAGAGTCCGGAATCCCTCTTGATAACCATATGGACTGGACAAGTTAAGCCCAAACACTCTGTTCATATCAAACCGACTTCTGTGCTTTCTGACCAACAATGCTGTACAATTCCTCCGTTCTTTTCCTAATTAGCCCCCTGCTGCCCGTTCAAGTCAAAATGCTAGTAATTCTCCACTTGGCAGATTAAACGTGCTTTGATATGCCACTCACGCTCAGGTGCACCTTAATGAACAGAACGTTATTTTCCATGACCATTATAGGCCCTGGATGGCCGTGCCATAATGAACAACCATCCCGCCCTCCCGGCGCCGCGTCTGCCTACCTGAGCTACGGCCAGCGCACTCTTGTGGTCTTTCAACGTCAGTGCCAGCTGGTCATGGGCAACCTTCAGGTCCTTATGCTGCACCTGTAATTACAATCATAAGAATGATCCATCATCACCATATTAATAATACAATTAAAATAATAAGCTGACTAAATAGTTCCAGCACAGTACTTACTCGGGCATCCTGCAGCTGAACATGTATATCCTGATGTGCTTTCCTTAACTGTTTGTTCTCCTCTCGTAGATTATAAACATTCTCTGTTGAAATGCCATAAACACGTGCACATCAAAACACTATATACCGTTTGCCGGGAAACGGAGTAACGGACTCACACGTGGCAAAGGGGGTGTGAGCCCTTTCTCTGTTTCCCCCAACTAATGTTCAACATTTTTAAAATGACTGAGAAACGTTCATGTTTTTGAGATAAATTGATACCTTCATTCACCAAGGTGGCTTTACATACAATAAAACATCTGCAGAAACTGTGAGATACAAAAATGTCAATATGGACCAAAATTGGAGGAATGTTTCCAGCACCATGGCACGATGGATTAAGGCAGTTCTGAAGGCAAAAGTGGCTCCGACCGTGTACTAGCACGGTGTACCAAATGAAGTGGCTGGTGAGTGTACCTCAAAGACATTAACAATATTGCAAATGTCTATCTATGAAATAATTAATTACAGTATTTATCACAGATATTAATATGTAAATGTCTTATATATGTAAAGCCACGTCTTCTGCAGCTATTATTTCAGTGTCCTAATGATGAAATATTTTAGCTCATGCGTATAATTATGTTTTTACTATAACATCTGGTCAATTTAATTGTATCTTGGTGAATGAAGCTATCAATTTCTATCAAATCACATGGAAATTCCATGGGGAGATATCTAGACATTTGAAGACTAGCGTACCTCTCATCTCTGCTTCGTCCTGGCATTAAAAACACTTAAATGTATTACAAGGATTTCATGCCAATGCATCGAAGAAAAGGTGCAACACCGCTTAAAGTCAGGAGAGGGAGACAAAACCTTAGTAGTTTTTAAATGTCCTTCCATGTTTGTGCATGTGTGCTACCTTTGAGCTTGGAGACCTCCATCTCTTTGATCTGTTGTAGTTTGTCCAAGCGCTCCTTGTGTTCATCCAAGGCCTTGCTGTGGTCCTCGCCCTGTATCTGGTGTTGTTCCTGTAGTTCATAGAACTGCTTCTTCAGGTCATCATGCTGATTCTACAACCACAAGGACCAGATGGGACAGAGTCAGTTGACTGAACAACCACAAGGACCAGATGGGACAGAGTCAGTT
>JACXGM010017134.1:0-14124 GCA_016801145.1 Umbra pygmaea
TTTTTAAAGTTTTGTCACCCAGGCGCGTCACCAAACTTTAAAAACTCCCGGGGCTCAGAAAGATGCCCCCGGGGCTGAGGGGATTGGGTGTGTGTAATTGCATTACCTATAATTATGTGGGCTAGCAATTACATTATTTGTCTAACAGCGCAAAAACGATATCAAAACCGGAGATCAGATTTTATTTTCACAGATTAAGCTACGACGTAACCCTGCTTATGGTTAGGGAGTGTCAATAAATGACATGCCTCAAGTTACTAATTCAATAGCTTTTCATCTTGTAGCTTAGAAACCACAAAACACTATCAAATTGGTCAGAGAGCACAGCCACTTGTTGCTCATCCTTTGATATTTAGAGAGAATTATTTTTTTATAAAACATTCAATAGCTTTTTTGTTGAATCAATTAGAAACCTCATCACTTTTACATTATAAAATTGTTCAGAGTACACCCACAGTCTTTGGACTTTCCCAAGAAAAGTTTTGGAATTTTCATTCAATAAATAAGCTATTAGATATTTAAAATAAAAAATGTTTATTAATAACAAATCTAAAACTGTGTGCTGTGCAACATGTGGTGTCCTCTGTGAACAATTTAAAAGTGTTTTGAGGTTTCTAAGTCATTCAACAAAAACACTATTGAATTGTTCAATAAACTGCCCTCACCCCAGTGGGGTAACTGGGCCTTCTAAGAAAAGTATGAGAACCATAGCCAAGTTTAGGCAAATTCATTATGAAGGGAAATAAATGTCTAGAGTTTACACTTAAATTTCAGAAGTTACTAGATTACAGATACAGTTGCCCCCATCATAACCGTATTCCTATTTTGAAAATGTATGAAATGATTTATCACTAGACCAGTGGATTATTTTTCTTAAGGTTTTCCTAATTGTGCATTAAAAACAAATATATATATATATATATTAAACTTCATTGAAATATATCTACAATGTATTCAAAATATAACAGAGTGTTTAATTTACCTTTAAATCATTTTGTGGGTTTATCTACAAAAATGTTATTATTCAAAGGACTATTTTAGATGTGCATTATCAGTGAAAGCCAGGGAAAGTGTTGGGGGGATAAATTTGTTTAAATGTGGGCATTATATGAAATAAATTACTTTAAGACATGGTTAATAACCATAAGCAGACAACTGTGTACTTCGTCCGATACACTGGGATATAGCGTGGCTGAGTCGAGCCAAGCGCAAACCAGTACAGAAGGCATCAATAAATTGTTGGGGAGGGTCAGCGGAGTCATGCCTATTGAAACTGAGGTGGCTCAGATTTTTGAGCCAAGTGGACTTTGATTTTAATATCTGTATTTGTGGGCACATGATCAACACATGCGTGTGTTGTGTACACTGTGCCCCCCCTAAAAAAATAGGTGCATGTCTTATCTGGGGAGGGTCATGCATCTTTTCCCAATCATTTTGGAAGGTCATAAAAAATATATTGCTGGCGAAGGGAGGGTCAAGTCTATTTTGACTAAAGATCCCAAAACTCCTTCGGTAGCCCCTTAAATAGAAAACAATCAGTCCCTTATCAAACTTCAATAAGGAATCAAAAGGACTCCCATGTTTTTTACTTGCCCCTGGATGTAGCTGCCCCAGGATTATCATTTAGAGTCTTAATACAAACTGTAATGACCAAAGATGATAGTTTCTGTTTTCTGTTCATTTAATTGGACAAGATTATCGGCCATCCACACTTCCTTCACACATTTAAGAAGTGTTGCTCCTGAGTCATCAATCTACTTAAATATATATAGATTTGAGTATCATCCGCATATAGATGGTAAAGGATACCATATTTTTTTTATCGTTCCGAAGGGGAGCATGTACAGTGAAAACAAAACTGGCCCCAAAATGGATCCTTGAGGGACCCCACAGTCAATAGATGCTGGAGAGGAAAAAATATTCCCAAGCTTAACTGTAAAAGACCTTTGCTCCAAGTAAGAGGCAAACCATCTAAAACCTGTTCCCTGAATACTAACAAACTGAGTCAGGCGGTTCAGAAGGATGGAATGATCAATGGTATCAAAAGCTGCAGATCAATCTAAAAGAATTAAAGCTGCATGATTACAAGCATCGTCAAATAGCAAGAGGTCATTTACAACCCTTAAAAATGCTGACTCTGTACTATGCCCAAACATGAAGCCCGATTTAAATTTATCCAATATATTATTATTGGTTAAAAATGTATAATTTTATTAAAATAGGTTCCACAATACAGTAGCTTGCTTAAAACATACTTGCACAACCCCATTCTGGAGGCTACAAATTAATAATGGATAAAATGCTTGGGCTAACAATGTTCCCACCATCCTTAAAAGTGCACAACGGTATGGCATTGCTGGGTCTAGAAACGATTTAAGTTAAGAAAAATGTACTTGATATCAGAGAGTGATCCAAACTTACTAAAACACAATCCGGTTAATTTTAAACAATCTATTAAACCTGAGTTTGAAGCCAAAGTAGAAAAACTAGGTCTAATCCCATAAATGTTCTAAATAAAAAACTCCACAAATAAACCACATATTTTCAGAGAAGTTACATTTCGTACCAATGTACAAGTCAAGTTACATTTCGTACAAAGATGTCTATTAATGACAGCAAATAGTTAATATGGGGGGCTAATAGCAATCAAATAGGAAAAATAAATTGCTCTATATATTTTTTAGAATATTTAGATATTAATTCAAACTGTTCCTTAAAATGTACAATATGTAGTTTTAGGCCTCTAGGGATCTCTCAATCAAAACAATAGCAAAAGATGTCGGGATGACGTCGGAAAGTAGTGTGGGATCATGGGTTTTGTTAACGTCATGAACGACAATGTTCCAATCTAGCGTCTCCTGCAGAAAAAAATGTTCACTGACAAAGTAATGTATTGTTAAATCTATTATAACTTTATTCACGTTATGTTTGGCGGTTCCCTGGAACTTAGAGCAACTAGAGCAGTCAAAGGTTATATGACGCCATTGACGAAAAACAAAATGAAATGTCCCGTGTCTTCAAATTATATTACAAATTTCTCTTGGTTTGAAAGTTGGTGGAAACATTTAGGATAATGTAAGTACACAACTAAGAAATATATATAATCTAGGTGTAGTGATGTTTGCTTTTTAATGCAAAGTACATCTTTTGTTATTGTTTTGGAAAACTACATATTGTACCTGCATAACCTATCCTCTGCCATCTCCTTTCTGCTTTTCTACACTCCTGTCTTAGAGCAAGAGTCTGTTCATTAAACCAAGGTTGCGTCTTTGCTTTTATACTTGATATTTGTATTTGTAAAAACAGAGTTAAATGTTAACACTAACTCCTCTGGATCAGCAAAAGGAGGAGCAGACTCAATCCAAGGGAGTTGATGAAGCCGCAACAAAGGCATTTAAGAATTTTGATATTGTAGATATAGGTGAAAATTCACGGGAGTGTAGAACATTTGATGAGGAGAATCAACAAACACTTGGAAGTTTCACATTAAATACCACAGGATAATGATCTGAAAAGATGTTAACCATGACAGTCAGTCTATGTACGACAATGCAGCAAAGTTTACGGTAACCCACGTTTTGCCATGAGAATGTGTTGACATTTCAGGATTATGAATAAAGGACTTTTCAGGGAACAAGTAATGGGTTAAAAACTGACAGCTTTTCTCCAGCAATGGAAGCAAATCAAACCTTGGAATTATTACTGAGGCTTTTTCAATCAAAAGGAACACTGACATTAGTTACCATAGCAACCAGCCACACTTCATCTAACATTATGTTTATTAACCAAATTTGCATAGTTTGCCTTAATTAACACTAAAAGAATATATATTGAAGCTAGTGAGACAAAACCAAATTTGTGGAACATGTTTGGGCAACTTAATATTATTCATATTAATCCACACACTCCACCCATTTACTTCACCTACTTCACTCACACCACACATGTACTCCACACACCATCCAATTGTTCCACACACTACACACATTACTTAACCTACTGCATCCACTCCACACAGTTACTCCACACACTCCACACAGTTCTTCCCCACACTCCACCTATTTACTTCACCTACTTCACCCATTCCACCCAATTACTCCACCTACTCCACTCAGTTACTCATACTAAGAACCTTCCCAATTCCCACTGGACTTGCCTTGTCTGCAACTCAGCAACACCTTGTAAAGAGATGGGATGGTGATTGGAACGCACATGGTTCCTCCAACCACATGTCGCTAAGCTGCTGATTATTTTCTCACTGCTCATCCAGTAGGGAAGCTTTTAGTCAGATCATGCACGGGATGATTACGCTCACCAACTATACTTCTGCGATTGAATATACAGGCGGCAAATTTGCAGACAAGGACCTGCTGGAGAGCGACGTGGCAAGGTAAATGATTCGGCTTATCTATCCCAAATCCCGGACACCGCTATGCCAACTTGCGCTGACTTATTTTGAGGGTCCGGAGGAAGATGGAAAACCCATGGTCAGGCTCGAAACACTGACTATCATGACGTAGACTGTCCTGCAAAGTAGCAACTTAGCCCACAACACCACGCAGAAACTTGATGCTAACAATTCTTACAGGTAGTCCATTTTTTGTTGATTACTTACAAAGTCTCTGTGTGTATAAAAGCAGTGTTCATACAGGCTGTGTTCATACAGGGCGTCAGATGGTTCAGTGGTTAGGGATTCTCTGAAAAAGGCAATTCAGAAAGGAAGACAGACAGACCCTTAAAAGTGTATTTTCTTCCTTTAGAAAATTGCAAAGAAATCCAACAGGAAACTCTGACAGGAATTGGTCTGGCAAACACAAAGCCACAACAGAATCAGAAGACAATTCAACAGCTTCCGTGATAGGTGGCTCACAGTACAAAAGCTTCAAAAGCATTGCGATTTACACTGGTCAAAGTGAGCAAGCCTCAGTTTCAACTGTGAAGAGAAGAATTCAAACTGCAGATCTGACAGTTCGAGTGGCAGTAAGGTCATTGCTAAAATGGCATAATAAGAAAAAAAGGCCTGGGCCATGAAACACCGCCTGTGGTCTACTAAAGACTGAAAGAAGTTCTTATGGACCAATAAATCAAATTTAAAATATTTGGTTCATCATGCAGGAATTTTGCATGCTGCTGTGTAGACAAAACGATGGTTCCTCAGTGCGTGACACCAACTGTCAAAAATACAGGAGGAAGCTTGATGGACTGTGTCTTTTTTGCTGGATGAAAAGTTGGGGACTTGCACAGAGTGGCAACATGAAACAAATGGCTACCACAGCATTTTGCAGGGCCATGCAAAAGCCTCTGATATAGGCCAAGTTTGTTATGGGTTCATCCTGCAGAAAGATAATGACACAAACCTTACCTCCAGACTATGTCAGAACTAACTTAGAATAAAAAATCATACAACGGACAGATTTGAATCACATTGAGGGAATGATGAAACCAAAGCAACCTACAGTACAAGTGCAATTTCTGGGATCTTCGGCCACAATGGTGGAAGGATTTTCAGAACAATATTTGATTTCCATTGTAGAAAGAATGCCTCAAGTGTGTTCGGCTGTATTATCTCCAATGATAACTAATATGAGGACTGAAATACAGTATTTAGATCAAATGTGTTAAACAAATAATGCCATGATTTATTATTTATCTAAATTTTTTATTTCTACGCTTTAATTTCAGATGAGACATTATATGTACATTTCAATACAAACTGGAATAATGGAGATGTTCTAAAATGTTTTGACCAGCAGTATAGTATAGCTAATAATTAGGGATTCCCAAAAACGATGACATCGGGTTTTATTTTTCTATTCATGGTCATGTTCTAATTGCAACAGTTTCAATATTTTTTGTATTATCTCACAGTAGTATGTATCAATTATCAAAACGGAATGAAATAGGTCCTCAAGGGAAGCGGGGATAAAGAGAATTACAAAACCTGCCAAAACACCTGTTTAGTGTATTAATGTTCCTTCAAGGTTTTGATCATTTTACCAGAACTGTAATTTAGCTCATAGAACTTTTAGTTATTGAAAAGTGTTCTCCTGGCAGATCTGCCTTGGAGGCAGAAGTCATTTGATTGGTTGATTCAAAACTGAGGGCGGACCTCACATGACATGGGACATGTCAAATTCTCAGTTTTTAATCTAACCGTACACCTAACCTTAAACCACACTGGAGTGTTAAAATATAATCCTGTGCTATATAGATATATAAATCATAATTATAAAATAAAATTACACTTAATGTGAGGTCCGCCCTCAGTTTTGAATCAACCATTATTACAATACAATCAAACAGCATTTCAAGATTTTGCCTATATAAGTATTTATTAGTATTTATATAACTACCTATGGGGTATAATGCTACTGATGGGCAGGCAAATAAAGAGACAATTAGTCATGTACACCAGGCAATGTTAATATATGATGGGCAGTGTGAAAATAAGTGGCCAGTACAGATAATGTAGGCTACAATATGAGGCTTACATTATCTAACACAAATCACTAGTTTTATTTAAGTTCAAACCACCGGTATGAAAACCCGATTAAGGTACCTAATATGTTCAATTAAAATTGAATGCACCGAAAAAATAAAGATTTTAATGTTTTCAAGAACGTGAAAAAATATAATTAAAGCCTGAATTTGAAAAACCGGGGGCCCTACTAATAATATACACAACTTCACTCAGACATGTGCATGTTTTTGATATATCGATACACAAGACATTACCAATGTTGCAAATATCTGTCATTGTTAGAAATTACTGATTTATAATTAATTAATGAAATACAATTGCAAAGCCACTTTTTAAGCAGCCATTATTTCAGTGTCCTAATGATGAAACCTTTAGCTCATTCACAATTATCTATGTTTTTCTTATCAATATAATGCCAATTGTGAATGAAGGTATCAATTTCTATCAAAACACATGAAAAGTTATGGGTGACCACCAAATATTTAACGGTAGTTTACATTTAAATCCGTGTGTTGTGTGTAACTGTTAGGATTTCAGTATTTATAAATTCAAAGGGAGTGAGAACAAGTAAGAAAGGAAGGGGATAGAGAAGGTGAGAGAAGAAAGATAGAAAGAGAGAGCCGGAAAGAAGAAGACAGAAAAGCAGAAATAGAGAGGTAGAAACAGTGAGCGAAGCAGAGATGAGAGAGCAAGAGTGAGAGAGAAAAAGGTTAGACAGAGAGGCAGAGATAGAAACAGAGAGGCGCATTATTACAGCCTCACCCCATAGAGCCAAACCCTTTCTCATACCTCACCCCTTAGCCATGCCCTATTGTCCTGCTCTCACCCCAAAGCCTTCCCCTAACGCCGGCTGTGACAGCGTGTCGTGGCTTAGTCACATCCATGTGACCTGAGGGCAAGCCTGATAACTTGGTGCATATTTATTGTCAGGAGTTTCTAGTGTCTCTTTGGACCCTCACTTATAAAGAAAGATGAGATGGGTAGTCTCATGTCCCCTGACGACACCCCCTCCCCTCCAAACACTTCAGGTACTAGGAAAAATCCAGGGAAGTCATCATTACCGCCATACCTCACTGAAGCTTGTGTGGGTGGTTGTGTGTTGGTGATGAGGCTTTGACAACAACCTGGAAGCGTACAGTAACTCAGGGATGGAACTGCTTTTGTGGGCACTCTCTTCTTATCAAAAGTTAATAAAATCAGCAAAACACTCAGAGAGCCTGGAGAGTATAGCTTTGAAAGCTAAGTAATTATTCTGTATGGATAGAATCCCGCAGCGACCGGAAAAGCCTAATGACTGTACTAAGGCGCGGACGCTTCAGCAAATCAATCCACACAGCCCATCCTTTCAAAACCAACGGCAAACAATCAATATTAATTATTTCTCGATCACTGACGAAGCCTACATCCCCACCCTATATGAGCCAATTTCTACCTCATTCTGGTTCAATTCCTTCATGTTTTCCTTGACAGGGTAATGGGTCTGAAGGAAATAATGTAGACAGCTGTTTGTCTAGATAGAATAGGCAGAGCTTACCTTGTTATAGCTAATAAATACTTACTGTCTGATCCTTTACTTAGATTTCACTCACTTATGTTTAACACTCAAGACTTGTAAAATATATATATATGATAGACTTATGGACAGATATAGACATATAGAGAGACAGCTTGTCTTCTAATTATCTATGCAGGCTGTAAAAACAATACTCATAGACATATACAGCTACATGATTGTCATCTAATTATCTATGCAGCCTATAAAAAATAACATTTTCATGGACATATGGACAGATATAGACTATATACATATAGACAGATAGATGATTGTCTTCTAATTATCTATGCAATGTATAAAAAAATTAATAGACACATGGACAGATATAGACTATAGACTATAGAGATAGACAGATAAATGGTTGTCTGCTAGTTATTATCTTTATCTATGCAGGCTACAAAAAAAAAATTCATAGACATATGGAAAGATATAGACTATAGAACATAGACAGACTGATACAGTAGATGATTGCTTTCTAGTTATTATTATTATCTATGCAGGCTATAAAAACATATTCATATATAGTTGGCCAAAAATAACACTCAGTCCTTTCCAAATTTCAAATATGCATCGTTCTTATACCATAGGAAATCTCACATGATTACTTCATGACATGACATGTTTTTTCCAGGTCCTATTATTAGCAATTCACAGTCCTTTTTATTTATTTATGAAAACATGAATTTAATAGAGACAGAGCACATAAATCAATTATTCAGCTTGCACATTTAAACAACAGCAGAGGTAATCTTATCCATAGCCTTATAGATTATTGTCCATATATGACAAGCCATTCCAAAAATGATAGCCCCCTGGAATACTTTCTGAACAATTGTAATGTCTTGTGTATCTTAACAATTGTGTACTACATACTGTCATTTACCTTTTGGTGAAATTACAGTCAAACATGGTACAAAGCATTGCTGTGGTGACTCTGTTTCAGTACAGGGCATAGCATACACTAACTCTGTTCTTGTAACTGGCTTACTGCACTACACTGACATGATAAGTAAACATCCCTGAAATATTCTAGAGCTTCAGTCTGAAAGAGTTAGCCAAAAGGCTGGCTAAAAGTGCTAATTTCTAAACTACATTGCGTGTTATCCCTTTCTTTTAAATCCACTACATTTTTTTAAGGTAATTTTTTCTACTTATTATCAGCTTCTTGCACTGGGTTGTTATTATAATAGCAAAGGAAATTTTAGATGCTGGCTTAATGAGTTTTGCTAACACATGTCCTCTGTTGAAACAATTAGCATATCTTTTAGGTAAGAGAAAACCAGAGCGAAATTTAAAAGGGCATGTATACTTTCTTTTACAAATATTTCTGTAATCCATTTCTGTCCTGGCTGAAAACAATACCACACTCAATGTTATTATTTGAAAAGTTTACTGGAGCAAAGAACAATAGTAGACAGGAATACATTAGTGTTTACAACCCTCATAGTCAGGACAATTGGCTAATATTCTGAGGAAAATGACTTGTAGTGAAGACAACTGGCTACTGTTATCAACTATGCTTGTGGGCTCCCAGAGCTGCTGTGCCACACAGAAAGGAAGAAGATAGCTCCAGCATCTTTAAGGCTCTTTACCAAAGTGGTCCTCTACAAGGTCATCAGCAGACTTCATCCCTATCATCCACCAACCTCTGACCACCTCTCTCAGCTCAAGCCATATCCTGACATCTTGGGAGGATACAACATTCAGAGGCTTGGCATCAGTTAGCTGGCAAGTCATGATACATTTCTTGTTTGTTTATTCGTTTCACCTGACCCTAAGAACTTTGCCCACATCACACAACCAGCATGCTTTATGGCAAAGTAGATGTACTTCAGAACATACTTTGTGAGTAACAGTTTCTTTCTTTCTGCTCTCCCACTGTTACACAGATTGCCTTATATGTTTTACTGGTGCATCAGTACTCCACTCCCAGCTGTAAAACTCTGTAGCTTCTTTAAAGTGATTGTTGGCCTTTCGTTGACTTTTCTAGCAATTCTCCATCTTGTATATGCTGCCATCAGAGGTTCATGACCATTGACAGTGCACATAGAGGGAACAAAAGCATACGTATGGACCTCGTCCCCAGGCTTGATTGCGCACAGCACATGTGAGCCTGGAACATTTTTCTGTCAACATTGACCTTACGTTAGTATTGGCACTCTTGAAATTCATTAAATAATATCACTGTGGGCATGTCTAAATCCAACCGCGACACACAGGACATATGAGGGTCTAGTGGGAGACCGATAGTTCAAGTTTACCGATTGATAGACACCACCAATTTCGGGCAATAGCTTGAGGGCACATTTATAGCGACAGTCCACCCAATCCTCCACAAATTGGGCAGAATCATCTGGGAACGAGATAACAGGTGCCGTAACATTCCAGAAGTTGCTAGAAGGGCCTGCTAGACAGCGAAGTGCTCTCCTCAATAGATGAATGGCCAGTCCATCTCTGTGCAACAGCGATAGCAAAAACAATGATACACCAGCCTAGCAGCCAACCAGAGTAACATGCCTAAAGCATATTTGTGTAATTTAGAATATTTTTCGTTTCCAGGGTCTTTACTGTCGTATTAATAAGCTTTCCTCTCCCGTTCTGTATTTCTGGGCAATTGGGTTAAGTTGCAACGGCACATTCATTTCAACATCACGTCCCCTGAAGTCCTCTAATATTTCCTAATTAATGTCATCAACACATCCATGATTCATGGAAATGTTGCGTAAAACACAACAAGCCACAAAGAATGCTGCGACTTTAGTAGTGTACCTGTTCTATCCAAACACCTGACGCGCATTTTCAGTGTGCCAAATGTTCCTGTCCCCTTCACAGCCATCCATCCAAGGGGGGATTCCTCATGGCAAAGTTGCCATAAATCAGTTGTGAGTAATTCGCAAAAACATGTGTGATTTTGCTATTAGCATTGCAAATTACTTGTATGTTGATTGAATGGGTTCCCTTGAGGTTGATATATATCAGTGCATATAATTATTTCTGAACAAATGTGTACACTAGATGTATACCTATTTTTTTTATTAAAAAAAAAGGGTTTATTGCGCATTGCAATAATAAAGAACTGCTGCATTTGTGTAGATGAGAGGAGTAAAGTGTATGCACGTTGTGCACACGCTACATTATGGTTAAGCATGCGCCCTTAAAATAGCATATGAATAACACGTCACTGACTTTTAACCAGGTTTTTCCTGGTTATTAGCGGAATTGTTTTCGGGAACTGCAAGATAGCACCAGGAAACTTTTGCGCCGGAACACACCTCTTCTTTTTGTTGAACCACCCGACAAACGCAAATTAATTCCCTAATTTACTGACGCACGTCTAGGGAGGGAAAAGTCCCATATGCGTTGGGTGCAAGATAGGAATGATACATGCGTTTGTGTAAAAAGTCAATTACGCTGGGTGTAAGATAGGACCCTACATATTATTACAAATATTTTAGTTTCTATATACTGTACAATCTACTGTATGCTAGCACATTTGTTGTGAAAAATAAAAGATGCCACAAATGTCACTGGGACATACACAGCCGGTGTTAGGGGAAGGCTTTAGGGTGAGAGCAGGACAATAGGGCAAGGCTAAGGGGTAAAGTATGAGAAAGGGTTTCGCTCTATGGGGTGAGGCTGTAATAAGCATACATACTGTATATTCAAATCCTCGCTTATCTTAGTTTTAGGGTTATTTTTATGAATCTGTTATACAGTTACTAAAATGTGTATGGCCTTAATCACATTACATTCCATTTTTAAATGAACTACTCTGAATCATTTTGGATCTGAAGTCCTATGATGTGAAGTAAACTTCATTTTCAAAGAAAAAATATGTAAAAATGTCAGTAACCTAATAATTCATGCTAGCACACCATGTACCTGCCCGAAATTGATCATATATGCATTCCTTTTAAGATCTGCTTGATGATTTCAATAGCTTCCCAAGCCTCTGTAATTAAAGGGGTAACCTGGGATTGGTCCAAACATTCTATAATATTAATCTAATGAATGAAAAAAACATTGCAACCATTAATCTATCTAGGAATTCCACTGGTTATTATCTAGCTTCATTATCTGGGAAATTAGCATGTAAAACATTTCTTGTTGTTAAAATCACAGATTCCTCCTTTAGACCTTGTGTCATACCATTTGTGTGGTCCGATCCAACAGACAAGCTAATAGATCAAAGTTAATGCTGGTTCTGATAGAAAGGTGTCAGAACATACAATGCTGTGTTTGCAAAAAAAGTGGGACGTACAAAATATTAGGCAGGTGGTCATAATGTTATGGCTGATCGGTGTATATAGATATCATTAACATCATCTCTGAATTGTCATATCCAAATATATTTTGTGGTAAATGTAGAAAAAAACACACATAGCAAATAATAATGTTTGCACCAAATCACGTTTAGACTAAAGATCTTGTTTGAAACACATTGGAGATTTGAATTGTCATTAGTCCATGTAAGTAAAATACCTATGTAAGTTGTGCAAATATTTAAATTTCAATCCTTTTTTATCACCATATTAGTCAATCACCCAGGTGTGAGTGCTACGCACTTGTGATGTGCATAGTTTGGACCTGCCCTCATCATATCTATTCTTAGCCACAACCTTGTCTGTTTGTCTCAGACAGGCAATAACGGTTCATATTTTATTCATTTGAATCTTCTACAGGATAAACACCTTGAAATGAGTCATCAAGTTTCTTAGGGGGTCTTGTAACAAACAAACCAATGTCTCTAAAATTATAATGAAACCAATCGTGACTGTCTGGAGAACCATTTCAGACCATCCAGAAATGCTACTCTTTGTGTAACCATAGCTGTTTAGACAAAACACTAGGGCCAGGGATAATCACAGCACATCCCAGTACACTCAACATCAGCCAGGCTGCCAGACATTATAGCCAGGATACACACAGGGAGAGAAAGAGGGGAGAACGAGAAGACCTGCCTTTAAGGTATTTTGTAATTTGTTGACACACCCATGTAAACCCACTTCCTGGTCCAGACAAGCAAGTGCCCCAGAAGGGAACATGACGTACATGATGATCTATAATGCACCCACAAGACATCACCCTTGTGGAGAGAGGCAGAACACTGCCAAAGACCACCCGTTACTAAGGCTGGGTCACTCAGGATACGTAGCTACCACTTCAGTTGAGTTTTGTCTTTTTTCCACACAACCAAAACACATCACAAGGGGTACAGTCTTTTATTTCTACACAGCAACCTGTGACTGCAATTAACATAAGTATAATTACTGTCAAAACTCAAACTAGCAATGAACAATTTGTTCCTCTACAGAACAAAACCACTAAATGAAAGGCCTCATTGCCAAAATCCATATTCCTAAACTGTCCTTTAAGGAAATAGGTGAAATAACATAGACATGGTTGGGCTGATTAGAAAAACAACAGATGCTACTCGGTATTTCGCAATTAATAAATTGTCCAGTAGGATGCTAGACGGTTGTCCGACCTAATTCCTCCACTGTACTTGAAGCGCACCCTTATCGTCATGCCTGCTGATCAAGGGCTCAGTCGGCAGTGAGCCATTTTGGAGCAAAGCTCAGGAGTGACAAACATTATTACTAACCTGGTGATGATGGCCAGGTGTGGGGGGCTCATGCAGGCCCCCATGAACAAAACCACGTTCTCGTGTCGGGTGTTACGGTAGGCCATCACCTCCCTCTTAAAGGCCTTAAGCTGGTCCTCATTATCACGCTCGATGTCAATAAGGCGGATGGCCACTTCACCGTGCCAGCGCCCGTGGAACACTTGGCCGAAGCGACCTAGGAGGGTCAAAGTTAAGAGGACATGTCCGTATTTCAGGTTCCAGTTTGTAGCCATATATAGTGGGCTGCTAGATTAAATCTAGATTAACTAGCCTTGACAAGGCAATTTCTCTAGCGTTAAAACAATTCAGGGGATAAGGTCAGCCGTCAATTACCTTTGCCAATGAGTTCTCCAATCTCCAGCTGCTCAAAAGGGATGTCCCACTCCTGGAGGAATATGGATGTCTGGCTGGCCTTACGAGGGAAGTTCCGGGCCGACAGCAGTGACAGGTTCATCTCCTCAA
>JACXGM010017135.1:0-19958 GCA_016801145.1 Umbra pygmaea
TTTTACAACAAGTGACTGTATTAGAAATTACATTAATGTATAAAGAACTATATATCTTTAAAATAATGGTAAAAATACTAGATATACCTTAATGTAAAATACTGCTATTTTACACTGTATTAGATGTTGGTTTATCTTTGTAATCGTAGCCACATTCAACCATAATTCTAAAATACAGAAAATAACGTATTAATAACGTATTAACGGTAAATGTAGATAAAACATAATAGTGTAAAATACTGTTTTTTACAGTTTATTACTGTATTAAACTCTGTAATAAAACAGATTATTTACGTATTTTGTCATTATAGATTTTTACCGTTTATTTACACGACAACTGTAAAATTATGGGTTATTTCTGTAATTTTATCTACATTTGACCTTTATTCTGAAATACAGAAAAAAGCATGTAAAATTTTACAGAAACTTACTGTAAAAATAAAAAAAAATTTTTACAGTGTAGACCCTGCTAGTTGCACTATATTATAGTGCTAAACTACTGGGATGTACTGTATACTGCTCATTTCTCATCTCAGCACACTTAACACTTTGTACACAAGATGAGGCAACTAGATGATGTATATTTGCGCTTTATAGGTTTTCTACCACTAGCAGCACCATTACACCAAGTTAAATTTTGGGAATGTGTTTTTTATTATTATAAAAAAAGAAAAATGTCCCTTCCCAATTGGTCATGTTCAATCCCTCCAGACCCCGCCTTGTCCTGAACTCCTCAGCAGGTGCGGGATGGTCGAGGGCGCTCACATGCTTCCTCCAAATACGTCACCGGGCCATCTGATTCTTTTCACACTGTTCGTTCAACACGGAAGCCTTTAGTCAGTACATTAACATATTTGTCAAATATACTTCCGTGATTGAAATCACAGACTGCACACAAGGAGTCGTCGGAGAGTGACGTACAAAAGTGTGTTAATCCGTCATACTACTCCGCAACACCGGCATTGTTCAGATAAGCTGTGACCAGGATCTAACCCTGGCCACAGTGTACTCTGGCAAGTTTTTATGGTATTTCCCTTTCAAGGATTCTGAGATCATTTGGGTGTACAGCCTACTGCACTCTAGGCCCTTGGCTTTAGCATCAGATGGAGCCGTGGCATTATGCCTGACAACACTGCTACACCAGCTGCTTTTCGTCAAACAACGTGTTTTACCATATTTTCTAAATGTGTTGGCAGAAATCTCATGAAGGTGAAATATTCATATTTCAAAAACCCATCGCTCCTTGTCCTTTTTATTCCATGCTGTCAACGTCAACCAAAATTGTTGTCATCTGTTGTTCATCAAGTGCCATTGGAGACATCCTCAATAAGCTTGAACCTTAATGAGCTAGTTTACTCAATGTATGCTGTAAAAAAGAAATCTGTAAAAAAAAGTAAAGGCAGTTTCATTACAGACATAGTTTCCGTTATTTTACAGCAAGTCTGCATTTATTTGAACAGATAATGTCAGTTCTTTGGTATAGTAGCCCTGTGGCGTCAGGGAGCATTGGTCTCTTATGTGACCACGGCAACAGCACACCAACCTACAGCCCTGCTTCTCTATAAGCATTTCTCAGTTTCAAGGCAACACACACATCTTATCAACACAACCCATGAACACACACATCTTACCAACACAACCCATGAACACACACATCTTACCAACACAACCCATGAACACACACATCTTACCAACACAACCCATGAACACACACATCTTACCAACACAACCCATGAACACACACATCTTCCCAACACAACCCATGAACACACAAATCTTACCAACACAAATGCATTTGAACATCTTAACAACACAACCCATGCACACATCGTACCAACACAACCCATGAACACATACATTGTACCAACTTTACACACACACAATGTGGGTTGTGGAACACACAGTGTAGGATGTGGAAACAAGATATTCTCTGAAGCATGGAAAACATGGATATTATCTTTCAAAATAAATATGGACTTTAAAATAAAAAGTCTGTAATGAAACTGCCTGTAATTTTACTGTTTTTTCCAGTGTAGCTCACCACTTACATTACAAGGCTACTTCCCCTACCACTCAAAAGGCAATGTGCTTGACCTAATCTTTACTAGATGCTGTTTGTCAGCTAATCTCATTACCACCCCTATCCATTTCTTGAATCACCTCTTCCTCTCTTTCCCCTACAGCCCTACCCACCCAGGCACGTTGAAGATAGTTATGCAGCCTAGCAGTCTTATTTCTCTTTCCTCTAGTACTCTGTCTTCTTTTATAATCTCTCACAGCTAAATCTTTCTTGCTTTCCCTCCTGATTCTGTTTCTTTGACCCTACTCTCCTCCTCCGCAAGCTCATAGTACAGAAGAGAAGAAAGCTAAACAATAATGTAGGAATAAGTTAATTCCAAATGACCATTCATCCTTTCACTACCTATTTGCTTCCCGCATTTGTTATCTGTATCCACTATCAAATCCACTGTTTCTCGATTACAAGCTTTTTTCTCTAACGTGAAGAAAGTCTTGGCATTTCCTTCTTCTTCACACATGCCCCTCTGAAGAAATCCTGTGACTGGAGATATCCGTTTGCCTCAAACCCTGCATCCTCAACCCCCTTCTTCCTTCTCCAAACCATTTATGGAGACCTCAGACTCCGCTGCTCTTATGAACTTATCCCAGATCAATAACCTCATCCACTCTGACATTAACATGGCTACTGTAATTCCCTCTGTCTTTCCATTACAAAACAAATTAGCTTGCCGTCTTTGGCCAACTCTCCTGTTATCTCGCTCAGAATGATCTCTTTGATGCTAAACAGTCAAGGCAGGTCTCTCAACCAAGACTGCCTTCCACTGCGGCATAAGGATTCTTGACCCTATCCTCTGTTTACAGCCTTGTAGAATCTACTCACTGTGAAACATTAAATCTTCCTCTCCATCTTCTCAGGAATGGGCATCTTATGCTCTGAACATTCTTGGATTACATCCCACCTGGTATGCCATTACTACAACAGAATCTATACAACAGACGTGCACAGAATCTGTCAGCTTTGCTGACTCTTACGGCTGGTGTCCCCCAAAGCTTGGTTCTGTGCCTTCTTCTCTCTATACACCAAGTTGCTGGACTCCATCCTATCTTCACATGGTTCCTACCAGAGTTAATGTACTCGAGAATGTTCTCAAGACCACATACTGAGCGTCTTGGTCTAGTCTCGGGCTCACATAAATTTGAACTCGGTCTTGACACGGTCTCTGATAGGGAGGACTTGAGTGGATATTCGTCCCCATATTATTTATGTCAATGATTATCCAAATAATTTTAGGAAAATTAAAGCAACAGAGCAGCCACGCTCTGCCTGCTCTGGCTTCTCCAGAAATTGACTGCGTCTACATTTTGCAGAGGAAAATAAGGCACTAAATATAGTGTGTTCACCCGCGCACGACAATCTTATGTGCTGGAGATCATGTCAGCCAAATCAGCGATTTTCCGTTTTGCACATGAAGACAACAATGACTTTATATGTAAGAAAAAAGACAAAGAACACACTGCAGTTTGCAAATAATGTTGTAAAATATCAATAACGGAGATAGCTGGGACCACTTCTAACTTTTTCCATCATGTGGAGAAGAAACACCAGGATAGGTAAGTAAAAAAGCTAGCTTGATGTAGCAAGCATATAAACGTAACAACAGCTGTGTGCTGGGTGGGTACAGTACTCAGCTAACATGTTATTACATGTTTGCTAAAGTACTGTAAAATATAAGTGGCTGGCTATTAGTATGATGGATCATAGTGCAAATTACCTAGCTACAATACTGTTACTTGCTAGTTTTAGACATCAACATCTGTGTTAGCATTAGCTGTTTGTTACAGCTAATCTATCTATCTAAACAATTAGCAGCTGCCTTCAGTGCAGGAATTTAACACTGGTCAAATGCACATGAACCTTTAGAGGAAGTCAGGCAATAATAAATGCATGTTTTCATTCCAAAAACATGGTAGCCATATGATCCTTTTGTAAATAATTGCAGGCTACTTTTATAAACAGTAGGTTATCTCCAGGTGATTCTACTATTGTTACTGAAAGTAATGATTGAACAAAATTAATTTACTTAATGTCCACATGTGGTTTGTTAGTTATAATACTTCCTCATTACTTTACTGCCTTCAATACTGTTTGATATTGTCACATTTCAAATATACTATTGTCAGTGTTGGGTAAAGTTACTTTTACAATTACTTTTTAGTTACTTGTTGAGTTCACAAGTTTTGGGAAGTCCCTAATTAAGACAAAATGGAGTAAAATGGAGTTCATATCTTACTGGTGACCATGATTGAGATTTTCTTTACTCTTTCTATTAGTTTTATAGGTCACTGTTAAAATATGAACTCCATTTACCTGATCATTTTGTCTTAATTAGGGGCTTCCCAAAATGTGTGAACTCAACAAGTAACTAAAAAGTAATTGTAAAAATAACTTTACCCAACACTGACTATTGTTTTGGATTTAATCATATCAACTTTAAATTAGTCATGTTCATTCAGTAAAATTCATAATTTACCATTGTACAAGCTATTATGGCTTTACTATAGAAAATGTCTTTAAGTGTACTTAGGGAAGTCTTTGTGTTTTGTAGGGCGTACTACATGTCATGGATAGTCATATAGGGCTGCTTTTACACAGCTTTACACAATTTTTCCCCCTAACTGGTTGTTTGACCAGTCACATGAGATATTATTTAATGCTGTTAGGACAGTGAGAGAATACCTCTTTGTCTATAAAAACGCAACAAAAATAAACAGTTTTAATAAAGATTAATTAGTATTTTCCCCAATTTAAATGCACTCCAGCTGCTAAGGGAATACTGATGGGAAATACTTTTACATGTTACCAAATACTGTAGAATGTGAGGTCATATTTTCGCAGTGATTTGACCTTCCATCTATAATCAAAGTCTTAACTTGGTCTCGGTCTGGACTTGCCCCACTTCGGTCTTTGTCTTGATTCGGATCCGCTTTAGGTGGTCTCGAACACAACACTGGTTCCTACTAGCATTCGTATATCATGGTTATATGAGAATGTCAGTTTGCTCAAAGACCAATACATAGTGATGGGTTCCCTCCTCCGTGAGTGAAAACAACATTGATGTGAAGCTGGACAACACCCTGTTGTTTTAGACAAACCTCAGGCTAGTGAAAAATACCTTTTTGCTTTATAGTGTGACCTTACCTCACACAAAAGGAAGCTGTGCAGAAACTTATACAAGCACTTATCATCTCACGTTTAGACTACTGCAACTCATGGCAGTGTTGTTGGCAGGACAACATATTTGTGCCAGAGCCTGCTTCATGTTCAAACTTCCCAAGTTTCCTTCACACACTCCACTGGCTTCAAGTGGTAACTGACATCGACTATTAGCCCATGTATGGAGCAGCAAGGAAAAAGGTCTGAAATACTGAAACTCCACAGCTCACTCGCTCCAAAGTTACCTTTTACTAACAAATCATTGTCACTAGTATATAAATATTTTTCTTCATACGATGGATTGCAGAAAGCTAATTCAACAACTTAAAGTTGTAGCTACTTTTACAGCTTTTTTGTAGTTGTCCCACCTACTGTAGTTATCTTATGAATAACAAAAAATGATTGTGGTAAATTACTAAAATATAATGTAAAGATGTGTGTCCTGCAGGGAGCAGGTGCTGAAACAGAGGGCGTTGTTGATGAGGGACTCTTTGGACTCTACTCTCTTAGACAGCGCCTCCCGTAGGAGATACAATAATGAGCAGATTGCCCGGTTGGCCCATGCTCACAGGTAACCAGGAAATACTCTTCAATTACTACTGTCTGACCAACTCACGTGACATTGATAGCCGTTGCACAAGGAGGATTGGTCACCTCGGCCCTTTGACATGATATGTTGTTCTGGCTAAGAGTGAGTGTGTCTGAGATATTTGTCTCTTTCGCAGCAAGGCCACAGGGACGTACAGGAACGCTTGTCGAAAGTACAGGGAACAGCTGTGGCGGCTGGAGAATCAGGTGTCGGCCATGTCGGATCGTCATATGACCCAGATTGGGGCACTAAAGGCTACACTGGAGGCTCTAGAGTGCAGAAGGGAAGAGACTGTGCTCTGATTGGGCTCAGGTTCCCGTCTGGGTAGTGGAGGTAGAAGCTGTCCCTTCTAGTCTGGATTTGAATACTAACTCCCTGATGGTTAGGAGGAAATTGTGGTTTGAGGTTGGGAAGTTATTACACTGACTTCCTGATCAAATTTACATAAACCAACCATTTTGGATTTAATTGTATTGGCTTCTTGCAGTTACATGTACAAATGGTAATCAGGTTTGTATGGTGTTCACAGGTCACTTTCAAACAAAACAGTTGCATAGAAAAAAATTATATATTTACACATGTGAAATAACAATTTGCAAGTGGATGCTTAATCACACATTTCCTCTTTCAGTAATGTAATAATTGATGACACTAATTATCTTAACAATTTAATTACATGGTAACCTCTACATACCGAATGTTTTGGTATTATAGTTATTAATAAGGTTTAGTTGCATAATAAGTTCAACTTTATGTAAAGCAGGGCTATCTAACTCCAGTCCTGGAGTGCCTAAAGATTAATTTGGGCCTCACACCAGGTGAGTAACTACATAGTAGAATCAAGAAACCGTTTTTGTATCTTTTCGTTTATGTTACACCCACATTTTTAAGGATAAGACAGAGCCAATTTCAACTGGTAAACAGAACATGCCAAAAGTGTGTTTTTATAGGTTATTACACAGAAATAAACACATTGATGATTAGCAAATACATAATAGTTCCCAATTATTGAAGCTCAATATTTACATCAACACCCTCCTTAAAAAGTAGCAGATTAAATACACCAAACATTTTTTTGAGATTAAACGAAGCCAGTATTTCACTGGTCTTCTTTCTGTACACCCCTAGTGGTTAGGGCATCTGACTGGTGTCTGAAGGATCCTTGGTTCTAATGCCTGAAACGCCAAGATGTCATTCTGTCTGAGTTAACTACAATTACTCCTCATCCCCTTGTAACATTCCCCCCAGGTCAATGCTGTAAAAAAGATTTGATTGTGAATCAATGTACCTGGTTAAATAATCGTAAAAATAAAAAACAAATAAACATATACTGTACAATAAAGGATATATCTAGAAATTGTGTTTCTAATGAAAAGCGGGATTCGTGATGTTGCTGTGACAGCATGCAAGTCTACATGTTGGAAGACAGAGATGAGACACAGGATCTGAGGTAAAAAGATTTACAAAATTCTTCATGGATCACATTGGAGAAATTATTTTCAACATGAAGAGACAGAACTATAATTAGACTTCAACACAGGCCAGGAAGCACTTTCATTGTTTTGCTTCTAGAAACCTCTTCTCTCATTAAGACATAAACATCAGCATCTGGTGTTTGCCAAACATTTGAGCAATGGTCAGATTATATAAAAATATAATATTTTGGTCAGAAACACCAGAGGTCTTGCAGAAAATAAATGAACCCGTACTTTGGTCTCCGGTGTTGGATATGTGATGGTTTTAGGCTGTTTTGCTCACAAAAGCCATGAGAATATTGGTTGGTTTTAATTGGGTGGGGGGCTTGGTCAAAATGCGGAGGGTCAAGGATTGGGCATTTCAAACCCAGAGTTTGACCAGAACCCTTCTCTAATAAATAACAAATAGTCCTTTAAAATTCATGGCTACATGGACTGTGAAATACAGCAAATCTGACAGCAAATTCTACCTGCTTCTGGGTTATTGATGGATCTTCAAGCAGGAAAATGCTAAATATGTTTCCACAGACAGACAAATATGGTTCAAACTTTTACAATGGCCCCTTCCCTGACCTAAACCCAAATGAAGATCTGTGGGATGAGCTGAAGATGAGAGTCCACAAAGAAAGACCAAGTATCCTGAAGGATCTGAAAGATTGATTATGAATGGTCTCAGATCCTTTCTTATTTGTTCTCCCACCTAATCAAACATTATAGAAGAAGAATCAGTAAATGAATTAAATCACTCTAAAATGATACAACAAGTATTGGTGCCATTTGTGAATGGAGTCAATATTTCTAGAGTTGTCTGTATTTGTTTTTGTAGATCAACATTTCACAACACTGTTCTCATATATTTTTTGTATTGAATTAGAGATGTTCTGTTTTGCTTAATTTATTTCCTGTTTTTTAGCCAGCTTTAAAAAATTCTAAATACAATGGTCAAACAAAAAGTACAACACAGAGTCAATTAAACTTCAGGGATAGCAATCTGTCATAAGCAATTGTGAATCAATGTCACTTGTTTTGGTGCGAATGAAAGTGACAACAGGTGCACTGGAGAGGAAACAGCAAGACAACCCCCAAAAAGGGATACACAGACAGTTGCACTCTCCTTATCCTTCCTGACTGATTCTTTAGTTTTTCCATTGCATTGCTAGTGTCCTTGTCGCTACTGGTACTATGAGGCGGTAACTGCAGCCCATTCAGGTTGCACAGGTTGTCCAGCTCCTCCAGTTTTGCACATCCATACATGCCGTCCAGGGGAGCACTGGGGAGGCATATCCTTGGATGGTGGCACAGACCTCCACGTGCTAGCCAACAGTAACCTGACGGCTGTTAGGTACCAGGATAAAATCCTGAGACCCATCGTCAGACTTTACGCCGGTGCAGTGGGCCCTGGATTCCTACTGGTGCAGGACAATGCATGGCCTTGTGGCCAGAGTGTGTAGGCAGTTCCTGTATAACGAAGACATTGACGCCATTTAATGGCCCTCATATTCCCCATACCTGAATTCAATTGAGAACCTATGAGATATTATTTTTGATGCATCCACCACCGCCAAGTAGCGCCACAGACTGTCCAGGAGTCTATTGATGCCCTGGTCCAGGTCTGGGAGGAGATCCCCCAGGACACCATCTTCCATCAAAAGCATGCCCAGATGTAGCCGAGAGTTCATACAGGCATGTGGGGGCCATGCACACTATTGAGTCACATTATGAGTTTCTGTGATGAAATTCACACAAGTTGGATTAGCCTATGGTTTCAAATGTTTACTTTGATTTTGGTGTGACATTGAATCCAGCCCTCAATCAGTTGGTGAGTTTGGTTTGCATTGAATGTTGCTACGCCATTTTGCTCTAAATTGTACGCAATGTACAATCAAGATTTTGATCTTTAACATATTTCAGTCATGAAAACGTGATGTGTGAATTGTGTTTCCCCTTATTTGAGCATTGTGTATTGTTTAATAATGACAAACAAATACTGTAATTACATCTAAATGCCATTAATTCCCTGAAATATACAGAAACATTTCCCTGATACAGTTGCTTCATTGCTCAGTATGTAAAACATACCGTAATTTATCTATTTGCCTAGATGTGGTAATGTTGAATATTCAAAAAGCTAAACTTACCCCACTGTACCCTACCTGAGAAAGTTGTGCTGATATCGATAGGCCTATTCTAACTACACAAATTGTTGTGAGAACTATTGAAATTAAATAAGATAATAACATTTCAGTACACTTTTGTGTGTACCCTTGCAATAAGATAATGTCATGCTTACAAAGCACAGAAATAAGTTGAAATCATGTAAAGACAGCCTTGTCATAGGATTATCTGTTGCTATGAGTAGGCTAACCTGCTATTTAGTTTGTTATACAGTTATGTTGTTCATGAACTGAAGTTTGACTTCAGTAGATTAACAAACTACTATTAGTGTAAGGTCCACCCAAGCCAGCACCACCCAATCACTACCTGAAACTGACACTTTACCAACCTCCTGAGTCACCTGAACGCAGCACTACTCACAGATCACAATCACCAGAATACTAAAACCTGCACAGTAGGCCCTCTGTATAAATATCTAGCAGTTTGGTTGCCTCTTCGTGAGGTATTGCTCTTTATCTGACATACTAAGCACTCATTCTGGATTTTGCCTTTATGTGTTCTGGCCTTGTCTCCAGTATTACATTATTGGAGTTTGTCTTTGTCCTTCTGCCTGAGTCATACAGTGTACCGAACCCTTGCCTGCCTTAGACTACGTTTGGAGAGTGATTCAGTGGATAAGTTGACCCGTCTGTGTACAGAAACCTTGCCTACCCTCTGTGGATCTTGGACCTGTCCGGTTACCGAACCCAGCCTGCCTGACTATTCTCCTACATTTCCCTGAGTCTGCCTATTCTCTTGTATTGTGCTGTACTCCCAGCATATACTCCATTGTGAATTACTCATTAAACCTTTCTCTACCTTAATCCTGAGGACGAGTCATTACAATTAGTCTCATGGTTTCAAATCATTCATAAGAACTTCGAAAAATGAATGTGATTTCAGTGTTTTCAGGCCTGTACCAAGTAAAAGGTAATGTGATATATCCCACCTATAATGACGCACAACCTTCTGTAAGTCATGCAAAGTAGCATGAGCGCTAATGATGTATCTACCCAGCATGTCAAACTTCATATTACCTGAAAGGGAATAGGGTGGAGGATAACTGGGAATAGGGTGGAGGATGAGTGCCACACAGGTGACATTGAAAATTGTAAACCAAAATTTAGCAAGCTAACAGACTAGCTGTTGTTGAGTAAGATAAAAGGAGCTTACACAATTTCTCCTCACGCACGCTGCTACTGTAACGCCTCCCACTGCTGTGGCTCCCTCTTCTGGCTCCAGCGGTTGATGTCACCGGTCTACTGAGCCACACACCCTCCTGTGCACCTGTTTATTGTCATCGATTATCCCTATGTGTATAAGTTCCCCGTTGTTCTTCTTGTCAATCGTCTGTTGTTGTTCTATGTATACAGTGTTTCTCTGAATAGGCCTCTGAGAGGGAATTCAAATATATTACCATTTGCGTTGTTACATCAACCTGCGTTTGATTCCACTCATTCACTGCGTCACAGCTATAGTGTACATGCTGAGAAAATGGAACAATGAACTTACTGAAAGGTCGGCAGAATCATATTTTATCATTATTGGGGGATTTCAAGTTTATGAAACAATCCACTTCTGTCACAGAGAGTTAGCCTCCCCTCAGTGAAAGAGTCCTTTGACCTCCATCATCACCACTCACATGTGTAATATTCAAATTGAACAACCAGTAGCCACACATTGTCTTTAGACCTCAGTAACAA
The DNA here is from genome assembly GCA_016801145.1 of Umbra pygmaea. NCBI lineage: Eukaryota > Metazoa > Chordata > Actinopteri > Esociformes > Umbridae > Umbra > Umbra pygmaea. The sequence goes on from JACXGM010017135.1 coordinate 11,155, forward strand.
CAGGGAATATACTGTGAGGAAAGTGTCCCTCACTACCATGGAACGTGGCCAGCCACAATTTCCATGTTCAACCATTTACACAAAAATCTGTTGGAGATCTTGCAAAAAGTTTTAATTAAAGAAACTTAACTCAAAATGTAAAAAACATATTTTATCTTTTATCAGAATTATCTATATACTCAGATAGAGAGATATAAGCAACCGGCCTGAGATTGGTCAGGAGATTATCCTGAGGTCATGGGTCATGTTCCCACACAGCCTGACTCTATAAAGACTAGTCCTGCCACTCGGCTCTGACAATGGAGATAGGGGGAGGTTATAAGGACAAATGCTGATGTGTCCACAAATTGTTTAGCTTGCCCAGATGTATACTTCTTCTTATTTTCAACCACCCTCTCCGGTTTCCTCTATTCTTACTTATTCTCCCTCTGTTTTGCTTTTTTACTCTTCCGCCATGTTCTCTAGCTCCATCCATCCTCTCTTCCTCTCTGTTTCTACCCTCCTTTCTTTCTCATACCCCTGCCCTCATCCTCTGTTGCTGTATCCTAGGCGTCCGTTTCGGCCGCAGCTGTGACCAATGTTCAGGAGGTCAAGGAAAAGGTCGAGTGTCACACCCACCGGGTCACAGCAGTGCCTGGCTACTGCATCAGCCTCTGAATGCAGGGTTCAGAGGACAGACAACGAAGTAAGCCCTTGTCACACTGACTGTTGCCTGAGCTTGCCCTCTGTGGCGCCAGGGGTCAGCAGGGCGGGTCTGCTGCCCCATTCCCCTCTGTGCGTTTTCCTGGGTCAATATGACCATTGTTACAATATAACAGATGACACAATTATCATTCAATTTCTCTCCTTTATCTCGTTCCTGTTGGCCTCATGCACATCATAGGTCCTCCACCTGACGGGAAGATTGTAACCTCTGGTTGACTCTGCTGATGTCACACGGAGAGGAGATCTCACTGCACTCACAAACAACACCTTGTTACAGCGATGGTCATGTGTAAGAAACCCTGGAGATATGCCAGTAAAGTCATGTGTGAGTCCTCGTCAGGATCCTGTAGCTGATATGACTGGGACACGGTGATGAGCATTCCAGCTCAAAATGATTCTTCCCTTGTTTTGAATTGAAATCCTGCGACAGAATTACATTTGATCTATTGAATTTTTTAAATAAAAATGTAATGTAGTAAATGTGAATGATACATACATGTGATTTAGAAGGTATATTTGATTTGCATTAAACAGATCGTCAAAAATTGGCCACACAGTGACCAACATTTACCAGTAAAAAAATTGATGATAGGAATATAAAGGCTCTGTAGATGCCTGGGAAAAAAGTCGCCCTGCCATTATTCGACAATGACAGAGGATGTTGATTGGACAGACACACACACAGGGCAGTGACCCTGGGGTTTAAGGTCACCTCATTTACTCTTTACATCCGTTTCTCATTTGAATAAGTTGTCCCGCTAAGCTGTGTAGTATAAACAGATCACAGGCTGTGCACGACTCCTTTTTTTCTCAGAGGCATGAGCTCACTCACTCACACCCTCCCTCTCCCTGGGTGACCCAGGAGCACACACCGTTATCCAGCATGACGGGACGGGGCCAGCCTTGTAGAAAGGTCAGAGAGACACTTTCCTCTGACGTTGAAAAGCAGAGGATCTGTCAATGCAGCACATCCTCTTTGTGTCTTTGCCCACTCATGTATTGGCACCTCGCAGTCCACAGCACCAACAGCCAAATGATCCCCTCGTTACTGTGATCAGACCACCTTCACACACAACCAGCATATTTCACATACACAGTTTGGCCCCTGCCTTCTTAAATCTCTATCAGACACAAATGACAGGCGTACCACAACCTGCTGCTTGGATGGGTTTAGTCCAACAGCCTTCATTAGATCTATTAGCTAAACTCATAAGGTGCATCTAAAATGGCACCCTGTTCCCTACATTTAGTACATGACATACAGTAGGTAGTTAACAGGCTGGCTAACAGTTAAGATGCACCCTAAGTCCTGCTCATGTCAGGTCCCAGATAAGGCCAGCATGGAGAGCAACTAACCTTATTAAGGTCATTTAGTGCTTCAGCTTCTCTGTAAAATGGGGATTATGAGCGCAAGGTCTGGTGAGGTGAAGGCCATACAGGGGCGTGGATGGTAGCTGCTGAGCTCTGTGGCTGGTAATCCTTTTAGTCTAACTCTGACATGTCTTAATTAGTCCTGTTAGGGGTCTGTCTGCCTGGCCCCAACTAACCGCTTGTCTACCTCTCCACCCACTGTATCCATCCACAGAAACTAGTGGACAACAGATTGAAGATGGAGATTTAACAGGAGATTATTGTGTCTGACTCTGAATTTTATGGGGTATTATAGTAATGCTTTGAAAAGCTCATTGTGTAAGATTATATGATTATTCAGTGTTATTATAACAGGAATGGCTGTTTTCCTGTCTGTACATGTAGAATTGTATTTACATACATTTAGAAATATAAACTGTATTAGTACATATCCTTAATTGAAACTATTAATACTAGTAATGATTAACTTGAAATGTATTATGTATTTAACCATAACCTTAATCTAGCCTTAGCCCCCAAAACTCTAAACACTGCCTTATTTCTAACCATAAAACTGTTTTACCCTAAATATCTCATTCATACCTAGCTTGACTGCGGACAATTTGACCATGGCCTGAATAATAGTGCTTCTCTAATGTTTTATATGAAAGGGTTCCAAGGTAACTAAGTCTGATAAATGCCACAGTAATTCTGCAACGACATAAAACATTTTACAATCTGTGATGTAATGTGAACGCCAATATGCTTGCTTGTCAAAAAGCAAAGCTTGTTTTTTGAAAGATTTTTGGGGGGGAATATTTTTTATTGTTTCTATTCACAGAAACAGTAGGAAGCATAGAAATGAATGTTGGAGGAAACAGGAGAAGGGCACAGACCATAGACCATATATATTACTGGACGTGCGGAAGTGCCTTAAACCTACATTCTATCTGAATTCCAGCTGGGGGCAATACGTCTGGTTGCAAAAGAGCTTGGTTTCTGTAATAGTCTAACGAGAGACGTATACTTGATTTATTACCTCAGTAAAACATTTTCATATTGAGTATATGGTCTCACTCGCTAGATTTAAGCCATCTGCAACTTATCATGTTCATTTTTTTAATTATGGTCTAGTTGATTTTAAAATTGGCGATAAAGCAAAGGGGCATTTAGGGCGTGGTTATGGCGTTCGGTTGTACGACAAGGCACTTAAAGAAGTTTGCATTTCACTTTTTTTCTGGTAAGTAATGTTACATTTTGTTTTACAATATGTTTTAATACTGTTTTTCATTAGCATCCCAATTAACATCTGTTAGCTAGCTAGATTTCTCCTCCCTCGATCTCGTCTTAAACCATCACATTCGTCACATTTAATACTGTTTTTTGTTAGCCAACGTTAGCATCCTAATTAATATCAGTTAGCTAGCTAGAGTAATTTTCCCTCTCGTCTGAAATCATCACATCCGCAACCAAGATGTCTGCGCCCGTAATGGCAAATTCGATGACTCAAATCAGATCTCCACAAACCAATGGGTGACGTCACACATGCTACGTCCAGTAATATATACGGTCTATGGACAGACAGTTAGCCAAGCCAGGGCTCACACCCCCGTCATTAGAATTAGCTGACGTTAGTTAGCATTAGCCAACCTTACATTAGTTGCCTTTCACTAGCGTTAGCTTGTGTTTTGTTGAGTAGCTTCAAGTTAACTATTTCAATGTAAGCTATCTGTATTTAGAGTTAACTAGCATATGCTTGGTGTTAAATAGCATTTTTTTTGTTAATTAGCATTACTTGACATTAGCTACAGTTCGCAATTAATTGCTATAAAAACATAGCTACCGTATATTTCTCATGTTTTATTGATAAGTAACCTGTTGTTGCACATGTTGTAGTCTATGTGGGAGTATATTAAACTTAGTTGTAAATGTATTTGTGTCTTCTTATTGCTACAATAGAGATCACTAAGAAAAGTGACCGAGTGGGCGGCAACGTCATCAGAATGCAAAGAATTATGGGTATGTTTGGCCAGTTTACAGGCTGGCAAGCCTGGCATAACAGGCTAGTGTTCTGGCATGAAAATAATAAAAACTTAGCGTGAAAAACTGAATATAATCCTACAAAATGCAGCAGGCTAAAGCAAACATTGTCAGACCATACCGCCTAAAACTAAATCCTAATGCAAAGACGAGATGTGATGAGAAAATAAAGTAAATCAATGGACTGGATCCTTATGAGCATAGTGACTGGTCAAGTGATGTCAAGCTGTTGCCCAACTTCCAGCACCCATATATATACAACTATATGATATTAAGTGTTAGTGCATACACATACAAAGTTTTCAGTAACTTTATGTCGCTGCAGCAGGCCCAGGTCTTTTTTACAGATGGATGGGTCCAGGACCTGGAGATTGTAATAGTGGGGAAGAAAACTGTTGTCCGTTCAAAAGTATGCTAATGTTTTAAGCACCACACTCCTCGCTCTCTCTCATCTATCTGCATGCAGTCAGAAATCAACAAACAAATGTAACTTACTAAGACAAACACAGCATGCATAAATTAAATGGTAAATTGTAAAAACTTTAACTTGTTTACTCTTACTAAATGCACTTTCTAGTAAAACACTGTTGGAGCTACTGGTGCATGAGCCTGTTAAATAAAAGACAGTTAGCATGCGTGCCTTATGTTTGTGCCACGGATTCCCAAAATGCGTTGCGTTCACCACGGGAATACGTCATGATGACGACACATTAGCAATCTCTATTACTCAAACAGCACAAATTCACTGGTAGCAGCATGAGGTCATTGCTCTTTGGCTGAGAACCATGATGTACATTCTAGTCAGTTTATTGGTTCATGCATTTTGAGACCTGTAATGAAAATGTTATAAGGTATGATGTTCCATGTGAGTATATTCAATAGGACCAACCAAGCATAGCCAAAACTTTTATAGAATTACACCCAAGGAAATACTAGCATCGTATGTTTATGCATAATGTAGTTATTTTACCATGGGAATACCCTCCTTGGGGCGTGGTCAAGTTGAACTCTGCCTCGCCGTGTGTATCTATGTTTACAATGTTAAACTACAGAGTTTCCCAATAGTATTATAATACAAACAGGCATAGTTATTTGAGTTTCATCTCATCAACTGACATTTTGAAAGTCAAATGCAAAATTATGCACAATTAGATACATTTTCCTCATTCTTGCATAGCTGGCAAATAACTAAAGTTGATTGTTAATAGCAAATAGTAGTTATAATAGTACATACAGAATTGGGATTTGCAAGACAACTGTTAGTGAGTCACTAGCTAGTTACAACAATGATAACCAACACTACAAGGCTGTCACTATTAGCTGAGTTGTCCACTGGCACAACTCCAGGACAATAACAATAACTTGGTTTCAAAAAACAAAGCTAACATGTCAATATTAAACATTTTTCAGTGCTGGATTGCTTATTGATGAAAGATTCATATGAATTGGCAATGTGTTCCCGCTGGCTTGTTACAATAGTAAATGCCAAAAACTGCCAAGCATAACATTGTACACATGGAGCTGTTAAATCAAGTGAAATAATGTTATGGAAATCCACAGATCTAAGTATATCTCTATGATGCTACTTTGATCACTAGTAGATCTAAATGTTTGTCTGTGATGCTACTTGGATGGGTAGTAGATCTAAAATTTTTTACCTGTGATGCTACTTATATGGCTAGTAGATCTAAATGTTTTGTTTGTGATGCTACTTTGATCACTAGTAGATCTAAATGTTTGTCTGTGATGCTACTTTGATGGGTAGTAGATCAAAAATTTTTGCCTGTGATGCTACTTTGATCACTAGTAGATCTAAATGTTTGTCTGTGATGCTACTTGAATGGCTAGTAGATCTAAATGTTTTGTCTATGATGGTACTTGGATGGCAAGTAGATCTAAATGTTTTGTCAAAAATGTGGATGCGGTGTGGCGGGTGTGTTGCAAGAGTTGAAAGTATCCAGCTTGTGCGGTGCTTTGCCATACGGTACCAGAAACGGAAGTTAATGAAACACTGAGGAAGAGCTAATATGTCGCTTTCACCTATGGGTTTATGGGATTGCAAGATAGTTTTTATATTGTCAATCAATACTAAACTGAAAAAGCTCCTGCAAGGAGGAGGACAATTGTATGCAACGTTGCCCACCATCTTGTAGATGCAAAAGATTGATTATGATGTTGATTGCGGTGTACAAGTGGGTCTGCATTAAGATGCCATACTGTGATTCTTTGCTGTGCCTGGTATGAACCCAGCATAAGACTGACACAGTTGTCAATTTCCCGTCCAGCACCCGCATCCTTTAAATAGCAAATGCACATGCGCACATATTTGCACCCATGGGCATGCTGGTCAAACAAGGAGGTGTGTTCTATCTTGAGGCATTGGAAAGTGATTGCGCCATTGACCAACAAAAACCTGGGGCCCTATTTTAACGATCTAAACCACAAGTATCAAACGCGAAACGCAAGTGACATTGTGGGAGGGTCCCGGGCACTATTTTACCGGCGGGATAAATGACTCCTGCGCCCGGCGCAAATCTAAAATGGGTAGGTCTGAAGTAGCTTCATTAGTCATAGGTGTGGTTTGGGCGTAACGTGCAATAAACCAATCAGAGCGTCATCTCACATTCCCTTTAAGAGCAGGCGCGCTTGTTCCATGGTGGATTGCTATTGATTTGTCTTTTCACAAAATGTAAATAAAGAAATGTCACAGGACATACTTTCCGATGTTTTGGGCTAACTCTCACTGAATCACAAGGTTATGAATGCATGGAAATATTTTTGCTATGTAATCTAACATTAGAGCGAGAATACTTTGCTTGCCCCACTCTTCTGTCAAATAAGCTCTAAGGCATATGGGTTAAGTGGCAAGCAACGGCACATTTATATCAACATCACGTCTCCTTAAGTCCTCTAATATTTCCTAATTTATGTCATCAACACATCCGATTCATGGACATGTTGTGTAAAACACAACAAGCCACAAAGAATGCTGCGAGTAGTGTAAAGTACCTCCTGTCTTATCCAAACTCCTGACGCGCATTTTCAGTGTGCCTAATGTTCGTTCAATTAGGCCGGATGTCAACTGAACACGTCAGATTTTAGTGCATGTTACTTTCTACCGGATATATGCATCCACATAGTGCGGACTTGATGCACAATTGCTTCAGCAAGGCAAGACCGTTACTATTGTGTTGTGCTACTCGTTCCAGTGGGAACGTCAACTTCCGGTTGTACAACAGCACAGGGTCGCAACGCACAAGTTGAATAATTTGAATGTATGTGACACACAGAGCACACCACATCGCAAGCTCGCAAGGTAAGCGCATCCTTGCGGATTGCTCCATTGACAATGAATGTCTTCCGGCGCAACGAACGCATTCGACGGGTTCAGTGGACATCCCAGGTTAAGCTGAATTCACAACACGGCAAAAAATCCCCGTACGGCATCGTAATGCAGACACACGTGTACACTGCAACAGGGACGGACTGGGACTAAAAAACAGCCCTGGACTTTGACTAGGCCCGGCCCAAAGCAATCAGCGCGCGGCAACTCAACATCAACAACAACGCCTGCCGCCTGGCATGAGTGTCACAATACATTATTGTGGCTCATGATACTATACTATCCAAATTATATTCCTTCAAACATACATCATATTTCCCTAGAAGAATGATGAGCTCTAGGAAGTTGAGGGTGGTATGAAAAAAAAACTCTAGGCTATGGCTGTTTGACTTGGGGCGCCTAAAGTAATTTAAAGTTTAGCTGGAGTGGGTGTCTTTCTCTGTTCTTGGTCTAAGATCAACCTGAAAAAAAACAGGTTTTATTCCAAAATACAAGGTGGGAAATTAACTTTTTTGTCTACCAGCCACAGTGGCTGGTGGATGCCGGAATTTTACCAGCCACTTCGATTTTTTTACCAGCCACTTTTTCCCAAATTCAAATACATAAAAGAAAACAGTACTATATTCTATATTGCTTCAATACATTAAATTCACTATGAATACATGTTAATATAGGTCAATTACTAAAGGGACATTTAGTGAAGACAAGTCTGAGGTGAATAATTTTCAGATAATTGACCTATTGTGCTAATCTGTTTGCTAATTGTATGTCCTAATACCATATTTTAGTCAGCTACTTTTAAATCACATATGCAACAGTAGGCAATTTCAACTTTGATAGGTGAAAAACTTTACTGTTGTAACACCTCACGTACGCCACAATATTTACACATTTTTAAATTCAGTTTCTAATAGTCTGTTTGGAAAACATCTGGGATGTCAGGGCTGCACAGGGCACCCAGCGCTGTGCCTCTCCGGAGTATTAAGAGTGGGACATTGTTGCTTTAGATAAGGGGTTATTCTAACCTAGTGTTTTTTGTTAGCAGGGTTCAGGGGTTTTGTTTGGTGTTGCTATTTGGAGTTAGGACACGCATGTTTTAGGAAGCTCTCTCCCTCGGCTGCAGAGCGGAACTCTAGCCTTCTCTATGCTAGGGAATGAGACGCAGGTGGATCTCGTTCCGCTCATTAGATTCTGTATATAACGGGGCGGGTTTATGATCTCAGTTGTCGAGTATTAGTCTTCTGTTACGGTTCTACAGTGTTATTTCCCTGTTCCTGCTATTTGTCTGAGGATTGTATTACTTGTGTTGAAATTATATTAAACCTACTCTTGACTCCGCACCTGCCTCCGTGAAGTGATCGTGACA